>CM019827.1:137341819-137569263 GCA_009763385.1 Coix lacryma-jobi var. lacryma-jobi
GTGCCGTGGTCGACGCGAGCAGCAATGGAGGGCGGCGGGAAGTTAGCAGCGTACAGCTACGGCGGCGTGGAGCCCCGCAAGTTCGGGCTCGGCCTTGTCGCCGGCCTCCTCCTCGTAACCTGCGCTTACTTCTCCACCGTCAAGCTCGACGCCGTCCACATCGTCATGAGCAAGCAACCCATGAGATCACAAGCATGTAATAATAAGAATCCGTTCAAACTAACCCGGCTCTCTCACTAACTGTCTGCATTTGCCTCTCTTGTCCTCGCTTGGCTAACTAACTGTTCGGTGATCTCTCTGTTTGTGGATGCAGTAGTAAGCTCTCGTGCCAAGAATGCGGCTGGGACTGGATCTCTGGCGAACGGCGGCGACAGCTCGAAGCAGACATTAGGTGAGGCACCTTCAAGCTAGCTTGTAGAGAAATACTAGCTAAGTAACCAGTGACGTTCCGGAATGCTTTTATTAATTCCTTAATACAAAAAAAGACGTTCATATTAACACGTCAGTAACAATCTTGCTGAACTAATATTCCAAAGTTGACGGCCGCTTGCTCTTCGTTTTCTAAGATTTAGATACGGCGGGCCTGCAAGATCAAGGTGCTGCATGGTCGTCGAAGGAGGGGAGCAAGGCTGAGGTCCTCGAGAAAGATGACGGCGACGGCGGCAACGGCATTTCCTTTCTCGTGGAAGGTGAATCAAGCAAGCATCTATTTGGAGGTTGATTATGCCATTCCATGGGGGAGCGAGCGAGCTGACCTCGTGTTAATTTTGGTACTTTCGCTGTTTTGCAACTTTGCACGCAAGGTCCTGTAAGCTCGCTCGAGGAAAAGCAGACGTTTGCGAGGGATGGCGATGCCGCAAGCGATGTTGTTGTCTCTGCGGCCTCACCGGATCCAGCAGCGGAGGGTGGCCAGGATGAGGTTCCTGAGAAGGATGATGACCCAAGTGCCGTTGCTGCTCTTCCTCCCTTGTCATCAGATTCCTCAGACAGCACGCAAGAATCAGGTCAGGAAGCAGCCACCAGCCAGCTTGAACTAATCCAAAGCAAGCTTTACAGAGTAGTAAGTCTGTTTTTCTAAAGAGTAAAAAACCTTACTTTGTTCTTACTTTCCTGGCCAGGTGTTCTTGAAGATCAAGAACTGCAGGTTCAGAATGCGATTGCAGCAGCGGCTAATCCACCGAAGGAAAGCAATAGTATAAGCAACGACGACAACAATGGCAGCTTCTCTGAGACTCCGTCTGATCCAGCTGGAATCCCTGTTCCTGCTCCCTCTCCAGAAATTAAGCCCCCTTCTTCTGTTGACGAGATTTCTGATGCTACTTCTTCGGAGGTTAAGGCCCCTCCATTTCAGCTGAATAAACCTATTCCAGAAGTCAAGCAAACAGGTAAATGATTCTTATCCTCGTGGTAAAAGATTCCATTTTTCCTCTGACAGATCGATCATTTATTAACCCATGTGGTATTTTCTATTAACCATTTTGCATTTGGAATCATCTTGGATTCTAGTTAGCCTGGGCAAATTTGAAGTTTGATTCCTCGATTGAAGGGATTATTTTCTTTTTAATTTATTTAATGGTTCCTACTAGACTGGAAGGCGCCTCTGCGGGAGTGGAAGCCGCTGTGCGACCTGACGTCGAACTATCGCATCGACTGGTGCGAGCTCGACGGCGACGTCCGCGTGGTGGGCTCCAACGCCAGCGTCACCCTGGTGGCGCCCCCCGGTGCGGACAGCCACAGCTTCCACGAGGAGTCATGGAGCATCAAGCCGTACCCGCGCAAGGCGGACCCGAACGCCATGCACAGCGTGCGCGCGCTGACGGTGCGGTCGGTGGTGGCCACCGCCAAAACACCGGCCTGCACGGACTGGCACGACGCGCCGGCGCTGGTGTTCTCGGTGCGCGGGTACACGGGCAACTACTTCCACGCGTACACGGACGTGATCCTGCCGCTGTTCCTGACGGCGCGGCAGTACTCGGGCGAGGTGGTGCTGCTGGTGGCCGACTTCCAGGCGTGGTGGGTGGGCAAGTACGCGCCGGTGTTCCGGAGCCTGTCCAGGTACGCGCCGGTGGACCTGGACGACGGCGACGCGCGCGTGCGCTGCTTCCGGCACGTCCAGGTCGGGCTCACCAGCCACGACGACTTCAGCATCGACCCGCGCCGCGCGCCCCGCGGCTACTCCATGCCGGACTTCACGCGGTTCATGCGCGCCGCCTACGGGCTCCCGCGCGGCGACGTTGTCGCGGATCACCAGGGGCGAGGCCGGCGGCGGCCGCGGCTCCTGGTGATCGCGCGCGCGCGCACGCGGCGGTTCCTGAACGCGGAGGAGATCGCGCGCGGCGCGCGGAAGGTGGGGTTCGAGGTGGTGGTGTCGGAGGGGGAGCACGAGGTGGCGCCGTTCGCGGAGCTGGTGAACGCGTGCGACGCCGTGGTGGGCGTGCACGGCGCCGGGCTGACCAACATGGTGTTCCTGCCCCGCGGCGCGGTGGTGGTGCAGGTGCTGCCGCTGGGCCCGCTGGAGTTCGTGGCCGGATACTTCCGGGGCCCCGCCAGGGACATGGGGCTCAGCTACCTCGAGTACCGGATCTCGCCGGAGGAGAGCACGCTGGTGGAGCAGTACCCGCGCGACCACCCCGTGCTCACGGATCCCATGAGCATGAGCGCCAAGGCCAAGGACTGGGTGTCCTTCATGGGCGTCTACCTCTTCAAGCAGGACGTCCGCCTCGACATGAAGCGATTCCGCCCTGTGCTCAAGAAGGCACTCGCGCGGCTTAGGGCCAAGCCCAACAACAACAACTAATCAAAAAAAAGTTCTTCTCCGTCGTTGAGCCGATTGAGGTAGCCCACATTTTTACCGTATATGGAACGTTGTCATGTGATTATGTATTGATACGAGATAGTACGACGAACCCCAGTATTACTAATTAAAAAGCGCAGGTTGGTCAACTTCCTATACATGCCACGTATTCTATCGTGCCAAGTTGAAACTTCTAATGGCCCCCAATCGAAAGCAGAGAAAGATGCGCCGAGAGATTAATATACGTACAGTGCTACTGTTGCTCGTTCTGCATTGCCTCCGCAGAAGAACATGGGATAGATCATAGATCTAGTTCTAGAGATTTGTCGGCACGTTGACTGTGATTAGAGATGTACAGTGTCGATAGCTAGTTCGTTTGAAGAACATGAGTGGATCTAGCGACTCGCTCACAAGTACGGTAGCAGTACACTGCTAGGCTCCATCACACAAGTACTCCTTCTATCCTAAATTACAAGACATTCCAAGAATCTTAGAGAGTCAAAGTTTTTTAACTTTGACCAAAATTTTAGAGAGAAACATAAAGATTTATGACATTAAATATGTATATTATAAAAATATAACTAATGAAGAATCTAATTATACTTAGTTGGTATCATAAATATTATTATTTTTGTATATAAATTTTGTCAAAGTCGAAAAACTTTGACTCTCCAAGATTTTTGGAATGCCTTGTAATTACCTCACAACTAATCAACTATCGCTAGATCCACAATCTCAACAAACCATGTAGGCACTATGCAGAGTGGATTCTCTCGATTCATCCGCCTTAATATGTACTACTCCATTTTCATCCAAAATGGGTTATTTGCTCTATGTAATCTGATAATAAGTTTATATTCAATTCATATAATATTTCTATAATTTTGGTTTAAATTAAACAAGTTAAACATAGGCTTGCTTGGTTTGAGTCAGAGCCAAAATGTAGATATGTTTTGCAAAAACATAGGCTTTTTGCTTGGTTTGAGTCTGAAGTTACCTGGTAACGACAGGTTAATGCTCTGAAGTTATTATCTGCCAAATCAAATCTCTTTTTAGGGCATGCATGACCAAAATTTTAGCAAGAGGTAAGGTGCATGTTTAGATCATACCATACGGAAATTTGATTTGGCATCAAATCTAGATTCGTCAATGACAACACGGGCCCTACATATGCTTAACATTTTACATTGATTAACTTCAGATTTAACTCATTCCTCACCCCTAATGACAGAAATATCAGCGATTTCACTACAGGGTACAGGCCTAGCCTAGGCCGCCATCTTGCCAAATGCCCCATGTTAACCATCTAAGTATAAACACACAAAATATGTATGGAAATTGTATGATCAGTGAAAACATGAAAACCAACTTAAAAAACGTATTTCCACATGAAAAATATTAAAACTTAGCACATCCACTATGCATCTATATATATATATATGGACTTATGCAAAAATTGGTATGCAAAATCACTTCTGAAAAAATCATATAGAAATGGTAAATTTTAGGTGCATGTGATCGATTGCACATGGACCTGAAATTTGACTTTTACATGTTAGCGCATTCGTGGACTATATATGTGCCACGTTTCATTTTTTTGATTTGAGTAACTGTAATATGTTTTGATTATGGTTTATATGTTTCCATCAAAAATTGATGCTATTTGTTACGACGCTGCAGTTTCTTATTAAAGCAAAGCCCACTGGGCCTCATACCGAGTACGAAGTGCTAAGCAGCACCTTCTAAAACTAGCAATGGGCCCATGCGAATGGACATGAACTAGGCGAATGGGACATCACCACCTCTCTGCTGTAAACATTTGTTTCCCACAATTTAACTATGAACAACAAAACAACCAAATGGTTGATACTGTACTAATCATTATTTTTATTTCTTTCTAGCGCATCCAACGTGGATTGCACTGCAAGGCATCTTTACAGTAAATTATCAAGAAATGAAAGAAACCAATTTGTTCTTTTATCAGCCTTTAGCCCTATACATTAGTATATGAAACCTTTTGCTAACTAATCATATCATTTCTCGTGTATTTCTTAGCTGCGAAAACTCCACTGCAATTACAGTGTGGTCCAATTACGACAGCCCTAAATCCTCCTTCCAAAGATCGACACGCCTGTTAGCTGAAGAATCTGCTGTTTACCCCAGCCCTGTACAGCTGCACGGACTCGGGGCCACATGCAGAGATCTTAACCTCAGTGTATGCTGGGACAAATAAAACATCACCTTCCTCTGCCTTTTCTCCATTAGACATAGAATCCAACTGAATCTCGCCTTCCCCGGTCATTACTAGAAAGATGGATGGACCTGGTACTGGGGATATGACAATCAGTCCACCTGGCGGCACCAAGCAGCAATCGACCTCAAACTCGTTAAATGGAGGGGTGTAGCGCCTTACATGTGGCTGCACAGGAACTCCACGCAAAATTTCTGGGAAGGCCTTTAAAAAAACAGTAGACCAATTAATCACAAAATAAAGACAGTGGCACAGAACAACTAATTGATCTCTTGCTAGATTAGTTTGCTTGATTAGAAAAAACCTAGATATCTAGAATTTTTCACTAACTTTTAACACCAAAGAGAATATGAACTTTGTACTAAGGTTTGTCATAATAAGAAAAATGATCCATGGATAACACTTTAACAGTGTACTGAATTCTGAACCATTTGCTCACTGGGAGCATAGTAAACAAGAGAAAGGTACTTGCCAAGTAAAGAACTCAGGGAACCAGTAAATATAAATGAAGAAATATGCTGTATATGAGAAACAATAGTAACAATGACACTCACCTGTTTGTATGTTAGCATTGAGCAGAGAGTTTGCACATCTATGTATTTAGGTGTCAAACCAGCACGTACGACGTTATCTGAAGTGGCCATAATTTCAATGCATTCCCCAGAGAGGTATGCATGCGGTTCATTTGCACCAATATAAAGTGCTTCACCAGGGCTGAGCTTGACATAGTTAAAGAAAAGTGCTGCTAGAACACCAACATCATCTTGATATTGTCTCTCCAGGGACAAAACCAGCTGTTCTTTGTCTGTTAAGGTCCTAATCTGAATAGAGAAAGACATTGTCATTCAAGACACAATCGATGGCTTCTGAATCATTGTTCATCAGTTTTTGGAAAAATGCCAAGATGTGGATGTACATTAGTTGATATACTGATATCACAGATTCTTCTTTTTTTTCTTTTTGGAGAGAGAGGAGCCTATTTGTTTAGTTGCTTATCAGTTTTCACCATTCAGGTATCTTTTTGAACTAAAAGAAATCACACTGGACATGTACATCTGAATTGTTTCGAATACCAACCTATATTTCTAAATATGGCAGCTTACTGCTTATAGATTCAATTTAGTGCACATCTGTTGGCATTTGAGATCTGCTTGTAAAATTTCACGGGATGCCTGGATAACTTTACTTAGTGTGCCAAACCAAAAAAAAGTGATGAAATATCAACTTCAAAAGATTAGCTGCCATAAGACAAAATAAGAAATGCATAGGTGCTGCCAGTGCAAATTTGTCTGTACTATAACAGAGAAACAAAAAAGATAATGCATGGATATAAAAATGGCAACATGAGGTGCCTGTAGCATGGAAACTTTCTAGCTTTCAAAGTTTCAATCATTTACTACTATTTGTTAGTAGCGCATGCTTGCAGTTTCCAATGTCGAAAATGGAATACGTTTAACATTGGAGGCTTTGTGATCAACGATAACTTCTCAATTATGCTAAACATGTGTCCTTTGATTTTAGGTACAATAATGCGGCACCATGTTAACCATTTTTGTTAGGAGGCATCGTGCTCAGTGTTTTCTGGTCGTCCGATTAATCGCGATTAATCGTCCTAGTCGGTCCCTGGTGACCGACTAGGGGTAGTGTCGACTTGTTCAAGTCGTCCGATTAATCGTGATTAATCGTCCTAGTCGGTCCCATGGCGACTAGGTTCGACTGGACGACCGGAAAACATTGATCGTGCTAGTTAATATCTGTTATCTGTTATTATAAACAAATGTGTCTTGATCAACATAATAATTACTGTTGCAAGCAACAGATCACCTTGTAAGCTACGTGCAAGCTTAGCATTATCTCATCTTTACATTTAACCAATGCTACCCAAGTTTGGCACTTTAAGAATTGTGTCAATTGAAAGCTGAGGTGGAAGCTCCGAAAGTTCACACTTAGTGTCATTGTGCACTCATTTGAGACAACCGCTCTTCCATGCCTCTTGGGAGTAGTGTTGCAACAATCCACAAGCAATATTTCCTTTGCTAACCAAAACGAGAAGTCCTAATTTTCCAAAGAACTTTGCCAATTCATCTCCAGGTGAGCTACCATCTCTCTTACAACTATAACAATAAAAAATGGTTCTAATCAATATTCTTCTGCTTACCTTGCTCATAGGTGCACTGGGTATCCTGAAGGGTGCATATCTAGCATATCTCAAACTTTGTACATACCAATCCAAACATACGACCCTCTGAGTTGTCCAATTATAATATCTATAATGATTACCATCTCCTTAACCATCCACAAGTTACAGCAAGCCACAGATCAGAAATCTTAAGGTATGATCTTACTAACAGGAGCATTTCAGAAATGGGAAAGCATTGGAGCAAGCAAACACTAGAAGTATTTAAGAGGCTAATATGTTTATCTGTTCTTTTACTATGTGACCATCTCTATAGCTTAATAGCTCTAGAGTGGTATGGAAACCAAGGAACCAGACCCAACATATCTAAACAACTTTTTCATCATTTAAAAGATAAGATTTTTTCAAGGCACATGGCTCAAGAAAAAATAAGTTTATCGTAAATGAAGAACCAGAGAGACAAATTTGGTAGCAACATCCAGGATATGATTTTTCTTTAGTCCGTGTCGAGTTAGGCATCAAATGCCGTGGCCTGCTACCATGACCTCTACTACAGCTTGAGGCAGAAGAATTAGATATGTTTTGTCAGGATTTGATTGGACCATCCTTAGGTGGTCAGAAATCCTCTCTATATAAAGGGAGGTGATGTATTAATTAAGGAAGCAAAAAATGCAGAAGAATTTCACCAAGTCCCCAATACTCTAGCCCCCCCCCCCCCCCCTCCAAGCCGACTTTGGCCAGCTCTTTTCGTGGCAATGTTTACCGTAATGATCGAAAAAGTAAGTCCATCATAAATAAACAGCCAGGCAGAGAAATTTTATAGCAACATCCAGGATCTAATAAAATGTATGGAAGTTATTATAACTGATGTCACAACAAACTGCAGAAGCTTGTAGCAATTATAAGCCAAGAAAATCTCTCACCTTGCTGTCAGTATTCAGGCGACTGGTCAGTTTTGCAACTGCTTCAGAAACCATGTCTTTGCTTGCTGTCATTAGCTTAGCAAAAGCTGATTGCAAACTGGACTTTACTTCACTAACCCCATCATATTCCTTCATGTTCATCAGCTTGCCAGTATCTTCATGCCCAACTAGGCCTTCAATTTCAGGAACTGTCCTCAGGACATCCTTGAGCTCCTTCAGAATGGTATAAATGGCATGTTATTTAACATGTAACAGTTTGTGCTTTCCAGACTAGAAGGTCAAATAAAATGGAACATATTTCCTCTTTAAGATAAGAAATATCAATAAAAAAACAGGAGTGAGCATAAAATGATCGCTCTATAACAGATAAACTGTCTTGCAGCTGGCTCTTTTCTTGGTGTAATCAATCATTTATAGAATATATCTCAGCAGTATTCATTAAAAAAAACATGAAGTGGACTGCGAAATGAAAGATATTCAACACCTGATGATAATGACAATAAGACATTTTCTTTTGCAAAGCATAAAAAACAGATCTCTGATAAAACCAAATATTATATAATGACAAGATGAGGATTTAAATGACCCTGCCTGTATTCTATTTCTCTACAGTTTAAATCTAGACTCATAGCCTCGAGCCCTACACTGAAATAATAAAAACTGTGCCCCAGGGCTGGCTACTTTTCGATAGGACGTGCATATTTGTGCAAAGTGATGGCAGGTAGTGAATGAATGTATATATAGGTACAAAGAACCAAAGCTGAGGGACAATAGTGATCAACAGTGGCCAAATATAACGCTGAACTTAGAAGATGGTTTTAGTTTATATCAAACACAATTATGGGTCATGTCTATATCTATAAGTACTTTATTTATCGCAGAAAAGTTCAATTTTGTTATTCCTTACTACAACCAACTTTCACACGAACAAAAAAGAGAGAGGGGAGGGGGGGATTACCTGTCACCATATTTTTTCTCTAAATCATTCATTTTTTCTAACTGTTGGATTCAAACTGAACAGTACTTATTCACCCATTTCTCTTTATATATATTCTACCATGCTTTCCCGCAACATATATTTAATTTCTCTACTTTGAACATTGTTTATCTTAGACTGGAACATTACAGATGGGACAAAAAAACTGTCATCAAATAAATACCATTTCTCAAATAAAAAGTAGCCTTTTATCCAATATTTGTTTTCCCTTTACCTATGACATGTCCAAATATATATCATAATTCATAAAAATGTGATTTGGAAAGAAGAAAAATATGAGCGCTGTCCTGCAAATTATGTCATGACAGTTACATTGGATAATCCTAAGAAGTCAGTTCCATGTCAATCTGCTTTCCCAACTTGAGAAAGCAGACACAATTGACATTATTGGTGCACATTTTTTTTTCCATTCCTTTCGTAAGTAGGGAAACCCATTAAACAAATTTTCTTATGTCAGCTACCCACCAGAAATTTACTTATGTCCACTACTAGGCTTAAGGTATCAAAAGTATTGTTACAGCTGCACATCAAGAATACATATACCAAACCATAACGTCTCCTAACTAATTTATTCACGAGACCTCAAATGATAGACTTCCTTCATCGGTCTCAGCCGCCCAAACATCAAATCAAACAACAAACAGAGAGAAAGGAATCATGTTGATTCTTGATGAAAGTTATAGCACATCAAAACCAAGCAAGTTGTCGGCTTTTAGAATAACAAGTTGGTGCCAAATTTGAAGAAGCAAACGCGTAGTTTCTTTTCGGTCTTCTCATGTGCATTTGAACTTGCTAGCCGATGGTTCAACGACAAACGGTTGGCTGAGAAAACAGATTAAAAAAAAAACTCGGCGAGCGAGAGCAGAAAAAAAAAATATTTTAAAAAAACGGTTGAGAGCAAATAATTCAACTTCTAGACACGTTACCTCAATACCGGCAAAGCCGCAAAGCGCCCGGAACTCCGTGATGGCGATGGCCATCTCCGGCTTGTGATTGTCGTCCTTGTATGTGGACGGCCGCAGAGCGTGGAGAACCTCGGCGAGTTTCTTGTCCGGGTGCGCCTGGATCGAGAGCGCCTTCGCCACCGACAGCACCTGCAACCGCGGACGGTTAGCCGAGTCAACCAGCGTTCGAGACGGCAAAAAGAACGCGAGGCAGGCAACGATCCAAAGCACGGAACCGTTCGTCAACGGGCCATTCGCAGTACCTTGAAGAGGAATGGGAGATCGCCTCCCCAGCGCGCGGCGACGGCGGGGCCGAGCGCGTCGGGGTTCCGCGCGAGCCAGTCGCTGAGGAGCGCGCCGTCGTCGAGGAGCGTCGATGGGCCGGACGGGTGAGTGCCCATCCAGAGCTCGGCGTAGGGGCGGGCCGGGTCGGGGTTCTGGTCGGCGAGGCGCGCGACGAGGGAGGCGGTTCCGCGCTGGCCCCACTCGTAGTGCTGCACCGCGCAGCGCAACCGCAGCAGCCTTTGCGGCGGCGCCGGGGAGGCCTCGGCCTCGGGCTCCGGCTCCGGCTCCGGCGGATCAAACGCTGGTTGGTTCTCCATTGGGCGCGGATTTGAGCGGGGCTTGAGGACGGTTGGAGGGACGGGAACCGAGGGGGAGAAGCGTTTGGATTTTAAAGGGGAGGGAAGAGGAGGCCGCGGGCGGGTGGCGCCGTGGCGGCGGGCACAACGGGGAAGACGACTCGCCCGATGCGGCGTGGCAACTGAATTGACCGCGTCAGTTGTCCTCCCGGTTCGGAGTGATGCGTTGGCTAGTTCTACGGTGCCGTTTGGATCTGAAGAAGTGCCGCGTAAAGTTTAATTTATGATAATTTTATTTAAAACTTATATTACTGATAGTTTAAAATATTGAAAACTTATAAATATTATAATTAACGTTATTTAAGTTTAATGGACAATTTTATAAGTTTTAATAGTTTATATATATATATTTCTACATTATTGAGATAATTGTGGTTTTCTAAGTATTTATGTACGCTGTTATTATTATTTATATATTGTATTGTTGAAAAAATTATTAATACATATGTTATCTTTTAGAGTTAATCTTTATCTACCATTGTCACATAGTCATATTTTAAATCCCTACGTGCATATTGATTTTATTACTGTACTATATGAACTATTAATAAGTAAGTTTAAATATTATCTTCAAAATCAAGTAGATATCAGAATGTAAATCCACATTGGAGATATATTCGTTTTGTATTCGCATCCAATAGTATATGTATCTGTATTTAAATTCAAATTGAAATGTCATAAATAGTACTATCTCTATTGGTTCCATGCGAACTCATCCTAATTCCTGGTCAACCTTTTTCAAGAAAATCCTTACAAAAATATGCATTTGGTATTTTCTTGACCACATCTGTTTCGATTCATAATTCAGATAGATGGAGACGCACAAAGCCTTTTGTAGATAGATGAACCGTCTACCAATCTATTGCCCCTTCGTTCCGAAAACATGATGTTTTAGGAATTATAATTTCTAGGACTAATTAATGCTTGATTCAAATAAAATTCAATACTACCCCTTTGAAGATAATCCATGATACTTAAAGAATAAGTCACTAGTTAAAAGGAATACATGGAGGTATGCAAACCACAATCCCAAACCCAATGGGCTTAGGAGCTAAAACATCACACCTTTTTAATAAAATTTTGAATCCTAAAACATGGAGTTTTCTCGGATGAAGATAGCACATAAAAGGATGTAGAGAAGAACCAGCATGACACAATAAAAGTTTCTTATATGCTACGTAAGTATTAAAAGTTTTATGAATAGATTCAGAATGTACAGTAAAACTAACCAAATTTCGTTATCTTTATCTACTCTCGATCTATTAACTTTCTAATACAATATCTATTCAGATAATCTAATAGTGCATATCTAATTGTGAAAAGATATCAGTTACTACTTTGTATGTGTTTTCATCATTTATTTAGAACATATATAAGTTTTAATATGTATTTAGTTGAAAACCTTTGTTTGATTAAGTGACGTCTCAAATTTATATTTTAGCTTGCAACTCTCTGTAATATTGATCCTTTCATTTTTTTTATCCTCAGGTTAAGTTTAGACTCTTTTACTTATTGAACTTAAAAAAAAACTCTCTTACTTATTTTATATCTTACTCCATCCATCCCAAAATTCTAAGTTATTCCAAAAATATTGGAGAGTCAAATTTTTTAAAATTTAACTAAATTTATACAATAAGATAATAATCTTTATTATGCCAACTAAGTATCCTTATATCTCTATTAGTTATATTTTCGTAATATACTTATTTAATATTATAAATCTTTATGTTTTTTTCTAGTATATCTTGGTTAAACTTAAGATGCTTTGACTCTCAAGATTTTTGGAATGACTTATAATTTGGAATGGAGGGAGTATTTAAGATTTTTTTTTCCTTTGTATTTTATTCAGAACAGATTCCTAGACTGCATTCTTAGTTACTACAACAGCCAAAACAGTCATTTTAGTCCAGACCACCAAACTTATGATAAAAGGTAGAGTGGTTGCAATTAAACTTTTAGTATTGGTTGTCCTAATGGCTCAACCTAATTACATAAACCTACCAAAGGTAATAACTTACAAATTTGTTCTGGCTAAGTTTATAGTATATAAATTCTCCCTCTGTATGTATGTACTTTACTGTACATATATAAATGTTGTCAGATCCCAAAATAGTTTTGGGATTGGGGGTGGTATATGAAATTTGGCATAGGTGGGCCCCGCCCATCAGTGTAGGACAGGAAAACGGTTGCCGCCACCGCCGGAGATAACACCGGCACAAACCGCCGTGCCGTGCCTCCTAGCCTCCTACCCACCCGTCGTCCCACTTTGTACAACTACGACGCATCCGTCACACTCGAGACAGCGAAATGCATCGTGGATTCGTGGCGCCCGCTTATCGGCTTCTGCCGTCGGCGCATCCGCGCATGCGGCATGCCAAGGGCGCGCGGATTCGAACGCGAGACCCCGCGGCCACGGGTGCACACGCCATCACGACGTGACGTGACGCGACGCTAGCCGAGCCGACGACACACACAACACAGCAACCACCGCCGGAGCCGGAGCCGGACCCGGCACGTGGTGGCGGTGTCTGTGTCACGCAGCCGGACTTCCGCCTTCCGCGCCGCGGGCGGGCGGGCAAGCAGGAGCAGGAGGCAGCTGGGCCATCGTTTCGGCCCCAGCCTGCAGGACCTACAGTACTGAATACTACAGTGCCTGCCTGCGGGTCAGCAAGATAGCAACCGCCACGCAGGACGCAGCAGCATGGGGAAACTGGCATTCGGGCTCGGTTACATCTAAAAACTTTTCACCCAATTTTTTCTATATTCTTTTCGCCATATAGATTTGTACACGTCTTTGAATACCCTTTTCTGGAACGTAGAAATTTCAAATCTCACATCAATCAGTATAGAGAGAGAGAAAAAAAAATCCCACATAAAAGCTTGGCGTTGAAGCTCCCCCGAGTTGAAGCACTCCCAGATACTACGGTCGTAGCGTCAAACTGCGTACTTCTCCTGCGATCCCAGATCAAAGACTTCCAACAGCTGGAGGTCCGTGCCTGTATCATGGAAACCGTTGACCTTTCAAGCGCTGATGAGGTCTCTACGCAACGGCAAGGAAGGAGGGCTTTGCCGTCTTCCGAGTTACAGTACTAGTTAAAGCGACACAGGGAGCTGCTTTCTATGCTCTCTCAACTGCACGCTACTACTTGTTTTGGACTTGGACGATCCAGCAGAGTGTCATGTTAGCACACGGACTACGTTTGTTTTCTAGACCAACGACGACCAAGGTATTATAACATCTATAGAAACAATGGAAAGAGAGGTTCAAAACTTCAAATTAAGGTGAATGCGGTCTTGGCAGGAAAAGAAATTCAGTTAGGACGTGTTCCAAGATGTCTGCTTCAGTTCCTCCTCCCACAGATCTATCACTTAACCACACGATTCGACGGCAAGATGGCCGGCAAGATTTGCACCGGAGGAAAATCAATTCAGAAGTTGTAGTATTTTTGCCATTAGTAATTATTTCACCGTTATTTTCTTCTTCTGCCCTACAATCGCTATTTGACTGATGTGATCAACTCATATAAGTAAAAGATTGACTCATCATCATCGCCTCATCGGGTCAACAATTCTGCAGTTTGGAATGTACTGCAATGTAGTACAGCAGCAGATATTCTGCTTTCTGCTATACCATGCACTCGCATCGTACGTAGCCGAATCCGTATTCTACTACGGAAAGAGAAGTCCACGTTTAGGCCTCAGCTTTCAGAGTCCCACGTACCTGAACCACTTGACCTTATAATCTGTTCTTCCAAGACTGACACGGCAATTCTTGCCAACGGATGCGCATCACAAAAACGACAAGTAAATTCGACCTTATCGCATGTACCACTTGATCTCCGTTGCAGTGTATAGCGAAAGGCATTCAGAAAATGCTCCTGTTGATATGTATGACAGCCTCCTGTTCGTGTTCATGAGCGGCTGAGCCTTTGCTGTATGTAACCTTTCAGAGCCCTGCCCCAGCGACAGAATCCTCTCACTTTCAGAACTGAATCCCTGCAAATTGCAAAAAAAAAAAAAAAAGGAGCATATACCTTTTGCAGAATGGCATTTGCCTGCTTGAGCTTGCTCCGAGAAAAAGAGAGCGAGTAGCTCTGAAGATAGAATATGCCCACGGCAGTCACGCAACCAGACGCTTTCAGAATGTCATTGATCTGCGTGCAAGGTCATGACAAATGAGACCGCTCTATTCGTTTGGCTGAATTCGGCTGTTTGAACAGCGTTTTGTGACAAGAATAAGCCGAAGTACGACTAACAAGTTCAAGCCAACAGCCCCAGTCGACATGTTGACAGTGATTGTACTGACCAATTACAAGATGTGAATGAGGCTTGGATCATAAGACAGTCCATCGCTTAGAGCCTCTAGCATGACTGAGTGCAGCTGGCGCAAAATAGCGCCAGATCTCTGAGATAATCGCACACAAAGGTGCTGTTGGCTGCTCGCCAAGTAATAAGTGGCAAGCAGGAATTTCGTGGTTCGGAAGTCAATTGAAAAGACGCGCTTAACTGCACTTGCAAGCAGAAGAAATATCATGGCTCTGAAGTCGAAAAGACGCGCTTAAAACTGCACTTGCAAGCAGACATTCTGAAAGGAATTCCAGAAGGGCCCTGTTTAGTTCTTTTCATTTTGCAAAATTTTCCATCACATCAACCATCACATCAATGTTTGGACACATACATGGAGCATTAAATGTAGGTAAAAAAAAATAACTAATTGTGCTTTTTAGTATGTACATGTCGAGACGAATCTTTTAAGTCTAGTTGGTCCATATTTGGATAAAGTTTGTCAAATAACAACGAAAATGCTACAGAAAAAAAAATTGCAAAATTTTCCAACTAAACACACCCTGAAATATCTTCAGAAACTTGCTAAGAATGGCCCAATGGGCGACGCGTGGAGATTGTCCTCGATCTGTACAGATTAACTTTCGGCCCAGGTAGAAGAAATAGTTATAGGCCAGTTTCTGGAAACTTTTTTTTTTTGAAAGGAAATGGCAGGAGCTAAGACCATGGTTACAGATTAACACCATGGTCCTAAGACCGAAAAGAGGAAAAGTCGCCTCACTCCTAGTTGACATTCACACTAAATTTTATTGTCCTATGTCTTTGCACTATATCCTCTTTGGTTGAGTAGGCCACCTGCTGCATCATTTGGAACATATTTTCAAAGATCCTTCTATTTCTCTCCTTTCACAGATTCCACATGATGTAGATAACAATTCCGTTAAGAGTCCGTTTGGAACTCACAGATTCCATTAGTTGAAATTCACTCAATAAACTAGCCTATTTGTCTTATAGTTTGACATTCCACCACTTTCCAAGGTTCACATGTATGTCTACCTCAAATTCATAAGGTGGGAGAGAGAAATGGGTTCCATATATCACCATACTATAAAGCAGCTACCGAATTAAGTAATTATTATTTTCTTAATTAGGAGTATTATAACCCAGGTCCCACAAAGCCCAGCCCCAAAACGAGCCCAGCCCAAGTGGACACCGTCGTATGGATCTCCTTCAGATCAATATTTTGTTGATGGGCTCCGTAGTTGCAGGGTAGGCGAAGACGGTCATGGTCGTTGCACTATGGACACCACAGGGCGCCGGCAGAAGCTGCTCCTGGAAATAGCCTAATAGGTGTAGCCTCATTACTGAACAATTCTAACAATTCAACATTAAGCCACAACTCAGGGGAAATAAAATTTCTCTACTACATCAAACCAATTTGTAGGTTGTAAAATGGTTTTGGCCCAGTAGCTCTCTACGGTACAAGCAGATAGGCTTAGTTACTCTAACGACGTGTTTGGTTGGGTTGAATGTAACGGTATCTGAAAACACCGGGTAACGAATAACGATTCAAGTGTTTGGTTCGGCCCGGCCCGTTATAGCCTTACACGCAATCAGAAAACGCTCCATTCATCCCCGATACCGGCCCTCTCCGTCCCTTATCTGATTACGCTCGTCTCCCACCGCTCGCTCGCGACCTCCGTCCCCAGCTCGCGTTCCCCTTCTGCGCTGCCGCTCGCTACTCGTGGACGTTCGCCGCTCGCCACTCATCGACGCTCGCCACTCCGGTACGCTCCGCCTCTCCGCTTCTTCTCCCTCCCCTTTCCTCTCTCTTCTCTCCATACAACAACGCGATTTGTTTCTGAACCCTAGGTTTTTTTTCTTGTTCAAGATCCTTGCACAGGGAGAAGAGGACACGTTCGCCGGTGCGTCTCCTCTCCTTTCCCTTTTCCTCTCGCTTCTCCCCATGCACCAGCGCAATTTCTTTAACCCTAGATGACATTTGTTTTCCCTAAAGGTCCAAGATCCTTGCACGGAGGAGAAGAGGACGTGGCAGGAGCAAGCAAGGCACTTCATCGCCGGTGACCGCTGCTCTACCTTGCCTTAGGTATGACATTATGGTTGTCTGATTATCCACTGGTTCGACGGAGGGGTTGGGAGGGATGAAAGCGATTAGTTTAATTAATTAATTAATTACTCTTCTAGATGGGGTGCGGGATGGGCGGCGTGTGGAGATGGACTAGCTGACTCCACGCACACGGTCGCAGTTAAATCTGAATTAGTTGTCTGATTATGATGAGTACATAATTTGATTTTCATTCTCTGGCTTATAGCCCATCATTCTTGATACGACCCTGCTTCTGATATACAGTATAGTATTTTAGTACTGTATTTGTGATGCAGTCTCCAAAATTTGTTTCTGGGATATCCTCGTATTTTTCTACTCAAGCTGTCATTTTATTTTTAACTAAAGTTATGTACTACTATGTAATAACTAGATGTTGCACACTGGACAATGCTTATTTATCATGGTGCGCGTCCTGTTCGTACTTGGATACTTCTTGATAATGAGTTATGAAATGATTTTGTCATACGATCATCTCCATTATGAATCTAGAATATCTCCATTATGAATCTAGAATGCTTGATTATTCCTTGTCAAGAGTTTCACTGATGCCCTGGTTTCTAGAGTACTAGCTAGACTCGTCAGAAACTGAACTGCTAGTAGTTCTGTCACATCTCAGTTTATATGGTAGCTTCAGTTCTGATATCTGGTGGTTCAGTTAACTTTTGATGGACACTGATAACTATACTTTTTGTATCATGTAGACAAGATAACTTATTCTAAACTTTGTATATGGTAGAATAATGGCTTGTGCTCTTTTACACAATTTGATTTTGCAAAAAATGTCAAGAGATCCCATGGAAGTTGAGGATGAATCAATGGGACCTTCAATGGAAATTACTGAAGGAGAAGTTAGTGAACTAGAATTTATTACTTGTGTGTCAACTTCTAATGAGTGGACTAATTTTCGAGATGTTCTTGCTCAAGGGCTATATAATAACTATAGGGCTTCTTCTAGTTCTAATTAAGGTATGCTTTTCATATTCTTCTAGTTCGTTAGTTCTAAAATTATTATATATTAATTCTGAATATATTAGTTATAGTTCTGAATCAGTGATTTTGAAATTACTATGTAGCTATGGACCTTTCTCAGAAATCAACAATTGTGCGAGGAAGGAGAAAGAATAAAAGGAAGTGGACTATGACCGAAGATGATGAGCTTATGAAAGCATTATATGAGATATCATTGGAGCCAAAGTGGAAGAGGCAAGGAGGCTTTAATAATGAGTATTTATCTGCATTGGAGGATATCCTGGCTGAGAAGCTACCAAATGCTGGAATTTCAGCTTTACCTCATATTGAGTCTAGAGTTAGGCATTTTAGGACAAAGTTTGGAGCACTGGAACAAATGTTGAATAATAGTGGCTTCACCTGGGATGACACTAAGAAGATGCTTCAGTGTGAGAAGAACCAATATGATAAACATTGCAAGGTATGTAGCTTCTCGTTTTTGTGAATAACACTACTCATTTAAGTTATGTGCAAAGGCTGCTGGTACTGCCAGTTTATTTGTGCGGTATTATTATCAGTAAACATACCTACTAGTGTAACAATGCTTGCTGGTACCTGCCTCATTTAGGACTGGATATATCAAGTCTGATTTATATTAATCTAATTACCTAATAATAGGATGAGACCATCTCAGATGGGGCTTGTGATGTTCAATGCTTGGTGCATCATCTGTTTAGTCATTGTTATTTTTATTCTACTGGACATCAGTGCACCACTAGTGTAACATACTCAGTTTTATCGGTTGTGCTTCTTCTTCAATAGCTAGTGGACTAAAAGAGGAGAACATGCTGCCACAGCTGCAGCCATTCCAGAAAAAGGATAGCTCTATCTTTTTCCACTAATGATGACCATACTTTGTTTTCACTAAGTTTCACTAAGTTAATAATATTTGCTTGTCTCTGTTTCGTAATAGTACTTATCCATGGTTTTCAGAGAAAACATTACAAAATACTCGTTCATATGGTTGTAGTTATTGCAGTATTTTCACTGCTGATGACCATACTTTATTTATTAGTTTGTATTTTTCAGCACATAAGTGATACATATAATAACTGATAATATATTGCTACTATCATATGTAGGATCATCCTGATGCTAAGGGCCTATATGGCATAAGGTTCCCTTACTATGATACATTATCTGCAATATATAAAAATGACATAGCCACTGGTGAAGGTGCCGAAGATATCGGTGAGGCTGTCGGTAACATGGAAGAGGAGCTTGCTGCTGAACATGGTAATCTACATGACGAAGAAGAGGATAGGATGTCTAGAGAAACTCCTAGACGGTCTGTTGACTCAGCAACATCTAGCTGCAAGAGGAGGAAGCGACAAGGAGGGAAGAGCAAGGATAGTGCAACAAGTGATCCTTTTTTGGACATGTTACATGAAGTCCAAGGTGATCTCAAAGGTGTGGCCAGTAATATTGAGAAAATGGCAGAGGCCATGGATCGTGAGGTTGCAATTCAGGAGAAAATGATGAATGACAATCCACAACAGACATTAAGAGAGAAGGCAGTAGGAGAGTTGCGCAAGCTTGGGTTTACTGGAACTGAACAAATCAAGGCTGCTGCTGTATTTGTCAAAATGCCAGAACAAATGAGCATGCTCTTAACCCTTGATGAGTCTTTGAGGAGGGAGTTCATTCTAGACATGCTTAGCGGTATGATTGCTTGCTTTCCAATTCTCTATTCTACTTTCTTTGTTAACTATGCACATATTTTGTACTATTATTTTGTAAACCATACACTTGATCAAGCTTACATAATTATTCCTTTTTAGAGCCTTATTTTTATAAACTCTTATTTTTGTAGAGGAGGAGAGAAAGAAGCGCAGAGAAGGTGGAGGAAGATAGGATTTTGCATATGCATAGAAGACTTGAAGCTAGAAGAAAGCATTGAGAATACTTGTTGTCTTTTGTTTCAGCCTATCTCAAGCGCTAAACTGTGTTGGGTTTTTATTAATATATGAATCTCGGTCTTACTCTAGTGCTATACTTGATGGTTTGCAATATGGATAAACTCTTATATAAGTAGTCCTTTCTATTATGGATCGGTTGTTTCATTTGTATTGAACTTGTTAATGTAATGATGGTGTGGTTGCCAATTTCAGATTTTTTTTTGACGTTCAGTTATTATCCAAATATATATTCTTGTTAATGTATTGAACTTGTAAATGTACAATGATGGTGCGCCTGAATTTCAATACTAGTATTTAAATTGGCAAAATGAATTTTAATACTGTATGTACCAGCAACCAAACGACCGTAAGGGTATTAGATACCTTTACCTTGTGCAACCAAACAAAATAAGTAAATGGGTATCGTATTCCAATACCCCCTGTGATCTGATTCCCTTTACGTTTCCATTAGCTGTACCTCAACCAAACAGCTCGTAAATTCTACTATAATACATCACTGCTAATGTTTTGATGTAAGCTGCACAGTTGATAATAGCGGTACAATGTGCTCGCAGCCATCCGTGTGGATGGCACTCTTCGCTGGTGACAGGGATGTGAGGACAGCCATGTATTCAGTATTCAGATGTTGGTGCAAATAATGATGCCATTCCGCTCGGCAGCGTTCATGAATCATGACGCAGCTATCGCGGACGTCCACCAGGAAGAGGCAGCAGGCGCTGCAGACCTCATGCGAAATGAATGGCCGGCACTGAACATTGAACAAAGGGATTTTAGAGGAGATGCATGTGCCGCTGTGGATATGCCGTCGACGAAAGTCCTTGCCGCCGCGCGTGCACAAGCAAACAATGTGGCTGGGTTTGGGCTGGGCGGAGGCCGGCCGGAACCATGCGGATCCATATAATAATTAAGAAATAATTAATCAGTTAATTAGGTGGGTCGCTTTAAGATATGTGCAGTTTTTTGAAAAGAGGAGTACCGAAGTATTTTTCTATTTCTACTTTGCAACTTATAACATTCTTCTCAACTCACTAACCTACGATAGAAATGCGACATATGAGTATATCTCTCATATAAGCAACAATAATATACAAATATAATTTATACATAATCATATTAATTAATATATGTCTAAATTATGATTCTTAAAATAAATTCAATTCTAAGAATTCAAACGGGCCCTAAAATTTAAAACGCCTACGGTGTTGCAATGGGCCATGGTCCATGGGTTCGGGAAACTTATGTCTCAAGATTGTGCACTCAGAGATGGGCTACAAATCACTAGACCTGACCAAAAGCAAAGCTACTACCCTGAACAACATTCAGCAATAAGCTTTCAGTAATCACCCTCAGCTGCATTTACTGAATCTTAGTTTAGCAATTCAGTGTGGTGTAGGCGTGTGTAGCTAGCTACACCATACATCGAGTAGATTATTAGAGCTCGTAAGTGGAGGAAAGTGGTAGCAGTGCGCAGTTGATAAACTATAGGGGCTTGTTTGGTTGGTGACCGTAACTTGCCACACCTGACCTTCGGCAAACTGTGGCTGCCACAGAAACTCTGGCGAGAAAAATCGAAGCCACACTTGTGGCAAAGTTTGGCAAGAAAATGAGTCTATGACGTGTGGGGCATGGTGCTAAGAAAGTGTGGTGTGCCATAACTGTGGCAGTGAACCAAACGACTGTCAGAAAAATTGTGGCACGACAAATCTGTGGCGTGGCAACTTCTGGTCACCAACCAAACACACCCTAGGTTTCTCCGTTACTAGTAAAACGGACTGATTAACAGTTTAGCATTCTCTCAAGCCCCAACTGTTCGCCATATGAATGGAATTCTACAAATCAACACCTACCTAGACCTAGCTAGGAGTACGATTGTACGAAACAAGACCCTCTTCACAAATTACTCTGGTTCATTCATGTCGCTAACAGTGTATCTATCGATCATTTGCCGTGGTGAAGACCCTCTGCATTGCGTCTACCGGCCTTCCGTGGTGAAGGATATGGAAATGGAGTTCCTGGACTCGTCCTCGGCGATGTTGGCCAGCACCGAGGCTCTGGTGGTGTTCGTGTCGGTGCCGAACGTGCTGCCGCCGGTGGTGTTCGTGTTGGAGGCGCTCGACGCCGAAGCGGATCCTGAAGCCGTCGTCGTCGTCGTCATCCACCGGCCGGTCCTGCCATGGATCGCCGGCTTCCCAGGCTTGGGCAGCGTGAACGAGTCGCTCGACAGCAGCAGGTGCACGCTGTGCATGTCGGGCCGGTCCGGCACCACGGCCTGGCAGCACAGTAGGCCGAGCTGGACGCACATCAGCGCCTGCTCGCTGTCGGGGTTGGTCAGAGATGGGTCCACGATCTCCAGGGACCGTCCTTCTTCGAACAGCTTCCATGTCTGAATAAAAGTTTCAGAAGCACATCGTCATACTGTTGTCAATTTACGGAATACTAAGAAAGCAGGTACACAGAGGAATTTCTCTTTCAGACGAGAAGATCTGAGCACTTACATAATTCAAGAGGTCAATCTTTTCGTCGTCCAGATGTCGAACGATGTTCTTCCGTCCGCTCACTATCTCCAGCACCAGGATCCCGAAGCTAAAGACGTCAGTCTTTGCAGACAAGTAGCCGCTCACGGCGTACTCTGGAGCCATGTAACCACTGCGACTCATCACCATACGGCATTTGCACACAGGCATAGGCTGCGAAGACAAGCGAGACGCTAAACAGAGTCGTCTGAACTCACTATGTGCCGGAGATTCTGAATGTGTTCACGTGCGTGGCGTCCTCCAGGAAGAGCCTCGCCATGCCGAAATCCGAAATCTTTGGGTTCAGCTGGTCATCGAGGAGCACGTTGCTCGCTTTGATGTCTCGGTGGATGATCTTTACCGGAGATTCTTCGTGAAGGTACAGGAGACCTCTTGCCACTCCGACGATTATATGGTACCGTTTTGGCCAATCTAGCTGGGCACACTTGTTCCTGTCTAATAAAGTAGTCCAAGGATGGGAACATAATGCCCATGTTAGAGAACGAACTGATTTTCTGTCTTATCCTAATCTAAATAATGCCCATGTTAGAGAACGAGATGTAGGCACTATGCATTTCTAATACACAAACTTTTCAAAGATCAGTATAGTTATGCCCAAGCTAAAGTCTGTACAAAGCTCCGATAGGTAGCTGGGTAAAACTTGTAGGCAGTTCTGTTTGTTAACATCAACACAAACGTAGGCTGAAGATGACACTCAGCACGTGTTATCATTGGAAATGAAACAAAAGTACTACATCATGCCAAGCAACTAATTTTTGTCCTTCAAGGATTGAGGAGTAAGGCAATATAGTGCACTTGTCTAATATTTCCATTTCTATCTTCTATATGTATTTGTTATAAAATTTAGGCAATATAGTTGTTTTTCATTTGTTCATATGAATGCTTCTAGTGACAATTAATTTTGTTTGGCAGGACTTATAAGTCGGCTGATAAGTTAAAATATCTGATTTATTGTGAGAGAAAAATATTGTTATGACGGCTCATAAGCTGAATCGAACAGAAGTCTTGATCAAAGAAATGGTCAATGAAAGCAACATTGACGTCAAAACTGATGTGATGTGATGTGATGTGTTGAGCCTTCGAGATTAAGAAATCAATCAAGTGGCTTTGATGCGGTTAAGGTTAAGGTCAACAGATTACTAGTACATGGAAACAGGTGCTATATAAAATTCAGAGCCGACTCACTTGAAAGACTTCTTACAGACTGAATACACCACTGGCTTAGCTACCTTTTGAATATGACCGTGATGTACCGACCTCATTGCATTTGATTTGTAACAAAACATACTAGTACCTGTCACCAACCAGCATTAAAATACTGTCTTCCGTGGTGTATTATAAACCGATCCTCATAAAATACAGTCTCTATATCTCTATCAAAATAGCCGCCTTCCGTTTTTTTTTAAAAAAAAAGAGAATAGTAACTGTTGGAGTTGTTCCAAATTCACTTCACGATATTGGCTAGGGTTTCGTGGAGATTAATTCTCTTGTAAGACGCCATTGGCGTGTAACCCCAAAACTCTTGAGATAGTGAGATTGTTGCCGGCTGGTGCCCGTGGTTTTTCCCTTTCACATTGAAAGGGTTTTCCACGTAAATCGTGTGTCTTCTCTGTGATTGATTTCATTTACTTCATATTACTATACGTCGTTCATAACAGTAATTGTCTTGCATTATAAACCGATCCTCATTATTCCCTTATTTGTTGTTCGGAACACCAAATATATAAACTGAATGAACTGATTCAGAGACTGGTTACTAAGACACGTTTTACAAACATGCAGTTAAAAAAATCAAACTGAGAATTAAATGCTTATTATCCACACGTAATCAGAAATAGCATTATGGCAACCTATTCAGAAGAAACACAAAAGAGGCAGAGGAGGTCTCACCGAAGAGAATGTGGTCGAGGCTGCCATTGGGGAAGTAGGGATAGACGAGCATCTTGTGACCGGAGGAAGCACAACAACCAAGCAGAGACACCAGGTTCCGGTGTTGCACCTTGAGCAGGAGCCGGACCTCGTTCAGGAACTCGCGCACGCCTTGCCGTGACCCCATCGACAGCCTCTTCACAGCGATCTGCTGCCCGTTCTCCATCACCCCCTGAAAGGATCGAGTACAATACAAGGAGTTTCAGTCTTTGGTAGACAGGTTGACACCATGAGTTTTAAATTGTTGGAAAGGAGTTGAGTCCATGAGTTACAGTATCAGTATGTTCTTTTCCCTCTGAAAAGATGCAGTATCAGTATGTAAAGAAACTGGAATGCTGAATGCATAGCACTCTCATGGTCAAAACGTAGTAGTGTTTTCTTAACAGGCGTTGAACAAACTAATTTCAATAAAGAAGATATGCACAAGGACTATAGCAGTAGCAGATGCCCTGAACCTGATCCGTGGCACTGCAGAAGCGTTGACGGATTCAGGTCAACGAAATAACTTTGCATTCATGTAAAAGTTGGCAGCACCGTTTGTACTAGTATGACAGAAAAAAAAAACAGGATACGGCGTTGGAAGCGTGCCTATCTAACATCTTCAGGCACTTGTCTGCCCAAGCAGGTAAATGATAACTTCTGACAGAAGCAGAGAGTGAAGAAAAAGAAATTTGCGGAACTGTGATGCTATTGAAAAGCGCTTCCCTTGTGTTCCAGATGCTGTGATTCATAATGCTATCAACTGTGTGCAGATGTGGGCTGGTTTACACAAGGAGTGCGACGCGATCAAGATGAAGGAGTTGGCACAAAGTTTATCAAACTGGATGTATGACAAGAAACACTTTGATGGCTCTTATTCGGAAGGGCATATTCTCTAGTTTGTTCTAGTTTTGCGTTGATCCTGTTTGACTCCAAAGGGTGGAGTTAGTTTGTTGATCTACTTTTGCGAACTGAGCATCTCCAATTGTTTAGAAAAATTGACTTCGGAAAAGTTGTCATTTAGCAACTTGCTAAAACTTTTGGCAAGTAAATTCAATAGTTTGGTAAAAATAACGTAGAAAAGTAGGCGCGGGAGAAGTGGCGGCGGATTCCAACTTGGTAAAAATAACATAGAAACGCAGGATAGCAAGTGAAGCTGACTTGATAAATATAGCAAGTAGATGACATCTAATTCCAACTTGGAAAAATTTAGCAAGTCATATACCAATCTGTTGGAGAACACTTTTTCTTCTTTTCCCAATAAAAAGGATAACAAGTCATTTTTCCAAACTATTGGAGATGCTCTAAAGAGCTCTGTTATTGGCTTTCTTAAAAGTCGAGTAAATCTCTTTTTTTTAAAAAAAAAATATTAGGAGTATTATATACAGTACTATGTAAATGACCAAGCCACCAAGGTACAGAGGATAAACAGATTGGCCGGCCGGCCGGCTTGCCAATTGGGCTTGAGGAAAACCGAAAACCTACAACAGCACAGTATAGTCTTCTGAAGCAATAAATAATTATAAGCGAGAAAATAAATGAATAAATCGCATAAGACGCAGAACTCAGAAGTGATGTGTGGAGAGAAGAGAGAAGAGAGAAGAGAGAAGAGAGAAGTGTGTGAGGCTGCCTGCCTTGTAGACGGGGCCGAAGCCGCCGCGGCCGAGGAGGTTGTCGTCGGAGAAGCCGCCGGTGGCGGCCTCGAGCACGGGCAGGTCGATGAAGAGGCTCCAGTCGTCCCCCTCCTCGGCGCGCCCGGACGCGCCCGCGGCAGCGGCCGTGTCGCCCGCAGCGCCGCCACCGCCGCCGCCGCTCCTCCTCCTCCCCGCGCAGCACGCGCAGGTCCACGTCCACGACCGCGCCGCGGCCGGCATCCCCACCTAACAAGGAGAGCCACGGGAGGGAGGGGAAGGGCAGGGCACTCAACTGCTCGGCGTGCGATGCCGGAGAGGCGGAGAGCGGAGAAGCAGACAGGGCAGCCGAACACAACAGTCACACACACACACCTGACTTTGCTCCGCGCCACGACAGGACACGCGGGGGCGAAGAGTCAGCTGCGGACCGGCCGGCCGGACGGACGGCTGGGTGGCGCGAGACCGAGACGGCGTGCATGACCAGAGCGGATCGGTCTCCGCGCTCCGGTGGTTCGTGCGGCGTGCCCCCGTGCAGGTTTTGTAGTTGTAGCAGCGCAGCTAAATCCAGGTAGTTACGTTACGTGCGCTGGTGGCCCGCGGGACCGGAAATCTGGAATTGCAGCCCCACCACACCCACCCAACCGCACAGGTAGAACGATGACGATCGCGATGGGTGGACGTACGTTTCGGTCTACTGTAGGTCGTCGTTGTCGCATTTTTATCGTCAAGCGCGTTCTGGCGGGTGGCCCGGTCGCTGATTCTAAACGGGCAGGATCGGTCGTTTATTAAAAATATAAAGGGTGTGTGTAGTTATTAGTAAAACTACACTTATTCAAACAGTTTTACTAATAACAGTGTGTGTGGTGGGGGGGACTACAAGTAGCTGGTTAGACTAGCAGTGGCTAGTGGAGACCCGTTCCTTGCCTGTCCGTCACCATCTGCCGCCTGCGCGTAGTACTCCCTCGCCCTCAAAAAGACATATCATTTCCGTACAAGTCAAATGGTTAAAGATTTGATGAAATATTTATATTTATAAAATGATATTAATATTTACGATATATAATAAATAGTATTAGACTAAGTATAGGATATATTTCTACATTAAAATAAAACTATTTAAATATAAATACATAAATATCGATAACATATATTTTTATAAATCTGTTTATTAAATTAAAAATATTTGATATTTTCAGAAGTGAGACTTCCGATAACCGCAGGACCGCCGCTGCCATCTGTCAATGTATTAGACTTTGTTTGGCACTGTTTGTGAGTAGTTTTTCTTTTTGTCAAATATTTTTTTTAAAAAAAAACAACTTCATAAGTGAATATGTTTTTTTTCCTTCCCTCACAAAGGAATTTCTCTCTTTAAGTCATGTATACGAAGTTATTAGCAAAGTTATTTTTAAATATTTATTTAAAACAACTCAGCTTCACCTATAAAGTTATTTATAAAACTATTTTTTTAAAAAAAAATACTAGTAAATTTAGCCAGACCAAACTAGGCCCTTAGTATTATTCTTCCCTGGCTGCGGATTACGGGTCTTGGATTGTTGGCTTCCAGCTGGATCGTGCTGCAGCAGGCTCTCGGACTCTCGGAGGGTGGTGGTAGTAGTAGGTAGTAGCGGGTCGTGGTGACTTGCCTTTGCTTGCGGACGTCGGGCGTGTTTATTTTTGGAGACTGATGAAGGTGCCTGGTCCAGGGACGACCGTCTGCCATTCGATTTTGGATCCTTGTGAGGTCTCTGTCTAGCCAAAATCGAAGCTAGTGCAACGGTCAGAGGGCCCAGGCACTATCTAGTTTGATCATATTTAAGGCCTTGTTTAGTTCCGAGAAATATTTGAAATTTGCACTGTAGCACTTTCGTTGTTATTTGACAAACTTTATCTAAACATGGACCAACTAGGCTCAAAAGATTCGTCTCGACATATAGATACTAAAAGTACAATCAGTTATTTCTTTTACCTATATTTATTGCTCCATGCATGCAGCTAAAGATTGATGTGACGGAGAATCTAGAAATATTTGGGAGAAGTTGGGGAAACTAAACGAGGCCTTACACTGGTGCATGTCCGTTTTAGCTACCTTTTTTTTCCAGAGTTGACTTGACCTAGCTGTAGGCCTGGGCATTCGGTCATGACCGAATTGGTCGGTTCGGTTTTTCAGTCACTTCAAAAATTTAGTCATCTAAAAACAGAGACCGATTGATTTGTTTTAAAATTCAAGACCGAGCAAGTTCGGTCTCAGTTAGTTCGATTCGGTCTCGGTTAGTTCGATTCGGTCTCGGTCATAACCGAACTATACAAAACATCTACTAAATAGTGTAGTTTTTAGTAAACTAGAGCATGTTTTGTATTCTATGACAAAAATAACAATACAACCTATAGATTAAATAGAGTGATAAAAGTGATGGTTGATATAAACCCACTAGAATAAATATTATATCACTAATAATAGTCTAAAATACATATTATATTAATAAAAATTAGATGTTCGGTTAGTTCAGTCAGTTCGGTTACCCGAGACATATAACTGACTATCCGTAAAAAAATCGGTTAATGTGGACTTAGGACCGAGCTAGTGACCGAAAATTTCAGTCTCAATTTAAGTTTGTTCGGTTCAGCCTAGAGCTACCTGGCTGTGTAGCGGACTCTCTCTGTCTCGGCAAACGAACGAACGGCCGCGGGAAGGAATTTTTTTTCAAATAATATTTTTTTATTATTAATTTCAAATATAATATGTGAATTTTATTAATTGTAGTTTTAGTATGTAGTCGGCTGCTGGGTAGCCGATAGAAAGCCTATCGGTAATTGGGGAGCCGAGAGGCCCCTGTCGGCGGTCCAAAAGCCGACTGGACCTCTGCTGTACGGGTGGTAGGGGCCTGTCGGCTCCCCAGCTGCCGACAGCCCTGCAGCCCACGGCTGCACGCAAGCGTTTTATCTTTAGCTTCTTTATATGTGTTCTTTAGTTTAGGTCTTGTTTACTTTTCCCAAGTTTTTTCAATTTTTTCTAGATTCTTCGTTACATCAATCTTTAGATATATGCATAGAGCATTAAATTTAGGTAAAAAAATAACTAATTGTACTTTTAGTATGTAAATGTTGATACGAATCTTTTGAGCCTAGTTAGTCCATGTTTGGACAAAGTTTGTGAAATAACAATAAAAGTGCTACAGTGCTTTTCCCAAAAATTTCCCGGAACTAAACACAGCCTTAGTTAGAATAGTTTGGTTAGTTTAGATAGATTAATTAATTAGGTTAGTTTAGTTATATTATTAGGGTGGTTAGGAGATACGCCCTAAATGCTGAGACGAAGCAGAGAGAAGATAAGTCGACTATAAATAGATACAAAAACTAATAAAATTTATGAGAGAAACAAGTGAGTCATATATTAATGATAAAGATCTAAGAGGGTGTTCATTTCCCTGACAAATTTTTTTCGTCTGTCATATCGGACGTTGCGACACTAGTTTAGTCTATTAAAAATAAATTAATTATAAAACTAATTACAGGGCCATATGTTAATTACTAAGACAAATCTATTAAGGTAAATTAATCCATCATTAGCGAATGTTTACTATAGCACCACATTGTCAAATCATGAACTAATTAATTTTAATAGATTTGTCTCGTTAATTAGTCTCCGGCTGACAAATTAGTTTTTTAATTAGTATATTTTAATAAGCTAAACTAGGGCCGCAATATTCGATGTGACAGTACAATTAGTTATTTTTTACCTATATTTAATGCTCCATACATGCGTCTAAAGATTGATGTGACCGGGAATTTAGAAAAATTTTGGGAAATTTTGGGAACTAAACATGACCTAAATTGTGATTGCTAATCAGTTGTTTCGAATCATTTTCAGGCTCTAGGTAGTGATATAAAGTTTGTATTATAATATTTAAAATTATTGTTAAATCATATTGTTAATTTAATAGATTCGTCTCGCGAATGGTTATTGTAGCATCATATTGTTAAGTTTAATAAATTCGTCTCGTGAATGGTAACTGTAGCATCGTATTGTTAAATCATACTGTAGCATGATATTTTAGCATCAAATTGTGATCGTCTAAATTAATTTGTCATTAGCAAATGTTTTATATTGTTAAATTATGAACTAATTAAGTTTAATAGATTCGTCTCGCGAATTAGCCTTCGGCTGACAAATTAGTTTTTTAATTACTCTATTTTTAATAGACTAAATTAGGGCCGTAAAATCCGATGTGACAGGACTAAAATTTTTACTGGAGAAACAAACACCTATTAGGCTTGTTTAGTTGTGGATTTTTTTTTTTGGAAAAACACTGTAGTAGTTTCGTTGTTATTTGATAAACTTTATCCAAATACGGACCAACTATGCTCAAAAGATTCGTCTCGACGTGTACGTACTAAAAGCACAATTAGTTATTTTTTCCCTATATTTAATGCTTCATGCATGTATCTAAAGATTGACGTGAGAGGAATCTATAAAAAAAATTGAGGATTGCAAATTTTTTTGAGAGCCTGTCGGCCGTTGGTGGGCCGACTGGGCCTTAGTCGGTGCCGACAGCGGTTGGCTTGGGGGAATATGCACATATCGGCCGTTGAGCGGCCGATAAGTGCCCTGTCGGTGGCTCAACTACCGATAGGTCTCGAATCGGCAATTCGCCTGCCGACAGGCTCCTAAATCTGCATTTCTTTTTACAATTACAAATAAAAAAAATATTATTTCAAAAAAATATTCCGCGGGAAGGACGTACCGGAGGAAAGCTTCCCGCTCCCGGTGGTCCTCAGTCTCTGTCGCAACTTTTTGCACAGGTCACGTCTCGTTTTTCCTTTTTTTTCTTTTTTTTTTTTGACAAGAAGGTCACGTCTCGTTTGGGTGATGGGCATGCATGCACCAGCAACGGTCTGGCCCAGCTATGCTGAACCCCTCTGAGGACGCGAAAGGAATGGGCTTATTTTGTTGCTATGGGCTCCGAATTGCATGGTGAAGAAATATCTGTTGGGCCACAATCCATGTTAGCCCACAAAAGCGATGAAGTAGCCACTGGGCCAGTGCCGTTCACTTGTCCACCAGCTGTCCATTGTCGTCCTTGCCTCCTTGGTCTGCTTTTGCAAACAAGTTCAAGCCTCCTGGGCCAGTGCGGTGGTTATAAATCTCCTTTTGGGAGACCAAGAGCTCCCCCGCTTTTTTTTTTTTTTTTTTTTTTTTTTTTTTTTGCGAAACGAATGAGAGCCTATTCTGTTGCTTTATTTGCTCTCCCAATTTCATGGTCGAATATTCATTTTCTGCTGGGTCACAATTGAATTTATTCCATATAAAAGCGATAAAGGTCTACTTTGATGGAGTTTGGCCGCTTGTGAAATTTCATATTACACTATATATGTGCTTTATTGTAATTATTATATAACTCTAGACTCAAACTTTTGGTTGTTTATGTTGCATATTCTTTGACACGATTGAGCTGATGTCATGATGTGTAGTTACAGGACTTACAGATCATGCTAATATTTTGTTTAATCCAAAAAAATTTAGAAAACCAATACTTCATATTTAAGTCTCTAAAAGAACTTTGGTTAAATTTTGACACAATTGATGTCATGATGTGTAGTTAAAAAAATATATATTTTTGATGGTTTACGCTGTATATTCTTCGACCCAATTGACGTGTAGTCATAAATCATGATAATATTTTATTTACACATTAGACTTTTAGAAAATCATACGAGTACTTCATGTTAAGTCTCTAAAAGAACTTGGGATATTTTTTGACTGATTTCACAAATTTCGAGGATGGCACAAAATTCTAATATTGAAACTGAACACACTAGTTAATTTGGAGCGTGGAAGTGTCGGTTTAATAATTAATTCACTTTGTCCTTGGTCTTCCATGCATCATGCAGACAAAAGGGCACGGGCTAGTTGCATGAACTGATCGATGGCGGGGCACGTACAGTGCAGGCCCGCCCATGCAAATGCATGCATGCACGGGACCATGCATCGGTGGCCCCATACGGCCATACCCAGTTTATTGATTTAGAGGAGCCTGATCGATCATAATGCACACAGTACAGCGTTACAACAGGACACTACAGGTCTTACTAGCACGACCGCTGATCACAGTCACCGGAAATGTGGTACGGTGCCACGTTCCACGCACGTTTTGATAGTGAAAAATCCTTTCTCAGAAAGCATTACACGTCTCGCATCCCGTGTTCCTCGCACCTACGTTTTGATAACTTCTGTGACTGTGCCGCTGACAGACTGACAGAGAAGAGACCAGCACTATACTCCGCTGCTAGCAGCCTTATCCGATCCAGTGCTCTTCCAAAAATCTTGCCTTCTCTCCATTTCCTAAATTCCATTTAACACTCATCCTTACCGCTTGCATAGCCCAAACCGCTCCTTTTTCGAAAGGAGAAGCCCTCACACTTGACAACATGTCAACATAAGACATTTGGACTTTCAGTGCTATACTTGAAATCCACAATCTAAGTCCAAATTGCATTCTAATTGAGATGATCTCTAAAGATCTAAGCATTTAACAGAGAGCAATATTTAAACTCCTTAAATCCGAAGTACCCAAGCCTTCAAAATCCTTTTTCTGGCCAACCAAAGTCAAATTAGCAAGATGATTTTTTGTGTTTATCCACTGTATTATTTCATAAGTGTCTCGTATGGGAATTGATCATGTCTCTATAGCTCATTTGAAAATTTAATAAATGACAAAAGATAATAAATAGGAATGCTTGCTTTGAGCCTTGTTTTGGGCTCCAAATTGCATGGTCAAATATCTATTTCGGTTAGGCCAGAATCGAACTTATAGTTCATAAATAAAAACGATAAAGGCACTGTTTGATTTGCGAAGCTTCGACCGGTTTCATCTCCTCTCTGCATGTCTGGTCTCTCAAGATCAATACTGACCTACTCCCTCCGTTCCAGAATAAGTGTCGTCCGGAAAACGTGTCTGTGAGGGAAACACGGATTTCTAGTGACACTTATTTTGGAACGGAGGGAGTAGTAGGAGAAGTAAAGCCACTTTTGTTTTAATTGTCGCGCCATCAACGGGCTGTTTTATTTGGAGCGTGGAAGTGTCTTTTTCATCCACTTGTCATCGGTCTCTCCATGCATCATCAATTCATCATATGAATACAGAATACAGTGCTCACAGACTATTTTTACATATGAACTGATCGACGGCGGGGCAGATAAGGGTCTGTTTGGTTCCCTTCCCAACCTAGCCTGGGTCGCACCAGCCAGCCAGGCCCCCTGCAGCCAGACCAGATGCATACAAGAGGTGGGTGTTTGGTTGCATGCACGTTGTGAACCTGGTTGGGCTGAGAGAGTGTTTGGTTGCTTGCATGTGTTGCAACATTCAAATATCAGATGCAGTTATATGTGTTTGGTTGGTTGCATACAAGTTGTTCCAATCACCTGCTGCATGAAGTGGTAACATTACCACTAACTAGTTCAGTAGCAAGATAAATAAGTTTACATGAACTTCCAAATTAAGAAACCTATTACTACTAGAGCAATAACTACAATTATTACAACTTTAGCTTTAGCTGAAATGTGACACAAATGAAAATAGTCAACTCCAACAGCTTCAATCAAGGGTGGATTCAGAGGCTCTAGCAGAGGTGGATTCACCGGTTGGAGCAGAGTTTCATTACCATAGAATGCTTGAAAAGCTTCCAGTCTAGAGTTGTATTTTTTGTGCACATTCCCAGGATACTGATGCACTTGAGCATGTGCTTCGGCCTAGCTTGAGTACACACCAGGCTTCCTCCCACAATGAACAACATACCATGCCATACCTGCACAAAATGTAAAGTGTAGTAACACAAGTAGCAGACATGTTCATTGTAATTAAGGCATCACAGACAATGGACATGTGCTCAGATCAATGAAAAAACATCACGAGCAATGGACATGTACTCAGATCAATAAAAAAACTTCATCAAAGAAGACATGAGCTCAGAATAACATGGTCATCATCATAGGCTTGGACAAAAGCTCAGGAAAAGGAATCATCAAAGATTTGGACATATGCTAAGACTAAGATTGTCATCATCACAGACTTGGACAATAGCTCAGAAAAAATGGCATCATCATATACTTGCCCATGATCTCAGAAAAAAGAACATGTATTTCTATCCAAGAACGCAGGATTAACTATCACATGCAACAAATTAAAGGAGATGCGACAGGGGGATTAGATGTACAAAATACCCACGTCAACGAGCAGAAACCCCAACAAAAGCACAACAGCAGGTTAGGGAGGTCAGATCTGCAAGCACACAACCAAAGTAAAGACGATTTGCATACACAAGTTAGGATTTTTACAACAAAAAAAAAGAAAAATAAAGCAGACACCAAGAAATCAGATCCATACCTCAATATCACCCAAGAAATCAGATCTGGCGTACCTACAACGATTTCAACAACAATCGGTGACCTAGGGTTTCCAAATCACACAGACAATAATGGAGGAGGAAGAAAAGGGGGGAACTCACTTGCATAGAGAGGCGTCAGATCCACGGAACCTGCAACAAATCGAGAGAGAGGGGAAGCATTAGTAGGCTAAGAATCCATCAAGAACAACAGCGAAGAAGAGGAAGAAGAGGTAGAGCACGAACCGACGGCGTAGACAGGGAGTGACGAGAAGAGAGGGAGGAGGCGGGAGGGGAGATATATAGGCGGTGAATGGCGGGAACGGAGGAGGTAACCCTAGCAACTTCGCGCCATCTCCATGCGGCCGAAATCGCCATGCGCGTGCTCGCGGGAGCACGGAGCGAGCCAGACCCGAAGAAAACGGCGGATTCCTGCGTTCTCCCGGAGCCTGGCTGACGAGGTCCTTTTGCACGAGATGAGCCTGGCTCGAGGGAACGGGCAGGCAACCAAACAAGCGATGGCTGCATCCTGTGAGCCTGGTTTGCCCGGATGCGGGCAACCGAACACGCCCTAAAGTATACAGGCCCGCCCATGCAAATGCATGCATGCACGGGACCATGCACTGCTGCCCCCATAGGCCCATACGGCCATACCCAGTTTATTTATTCAGAGGAGCCTGATCGATCAGGATGCACACAGTACAGCATTACAAGACTACAGAGTCGAGACCAGCAAGTGCACCGGCTGCCAGCAGGCTGATCCATCCATATATTATTCTACTCCCTCCACACGTAGTCGCGTGGGTCACGAGACGAGAGGCCGACACACACGCACGAACAACGAAGCTGATTCGTCTCGACATTTACAAACAACATGTACAATTAGTTATTTTTTTATCTACATTTAATACTTCATACATGCATCTAAAGATTCGATATGATGGGGAATCTTGTAAATATTTGGAATCTAAACGTGCCCTGAGAATACTTATTAATTTGGAGCGTGGAAGTGTCGGTTTGATAATTAGGGGGTGTTTAGTTGGAAAAATTTGGGTGTAAAGCTCATGTAGCACTTTCATTGTTATTTGATCAACTTTGTCCAAATATGGACCAAGTAGACTCAAAAGATTTGTCTCGACATTTATAAAGAAACTGTACAATTAGTTATTTTTTTTACCTACATTTAATACTTCATGCATACGTCTAAAGATTCGATGTGATGAGAAATCTTGTAAATATTTGGGATCTAAACATGACCTTAATTCACTTGTCCTTGGTCTTCCATGCATCATGTAGACAAAAGGGCACGGTCTAGTTAGGGCATGGTCAATAATAGAGCCAAGTGTTTGGCTATAAGCTAAGCTTTAAGAGCCAAGTTATACAATAGTTAGTCTTCTATATTTGGCTACAAATCATTTCTATTTCCTATTCCTCTTCACATACATCTCTATTGGGACCCACTATTACCTATGCATCCGTGCCCAGCTTGATGCTTGCATGAGAGTCAAGCTCTCTTCTCTCTCATCTCTTCTCTCCTCCACAATAGCATTTGCTTGACTATAAGCTAATTATTGTATTGCTCTTAGACGAACTGATCGACGGTAGGGCACATGCAGGCCCGCCCATGCAAATGCATGCATGCACGGGACCATGCACCGCTGCCCCATAGGCCTTACTGCCATAGGCACATACGGCCATACGCCCGTACCCCGTTTTATCCAGAGGAGCCCCTACTGTTGCTTTGGGCTCCAAATTGCATGGTACTATATCTATTGAATTTATATTCCATAAATAAAAACGACAAGGGCCCTGTTTGATTTGATTTGAGAAGCTTGGACCGCTTTTACCTCCTATGTACATGTTGGTCTCTCAAGATCAAGACTGACCTAGTAGAAGTAAATCCAATATTTTTTTTTGTCGCGCATTGCACCAACGGCCTGTTTAACTTTGTAGCGTGGAAGTGTTTTTTTTCATCCACTAGTCCTCGGTCTCTCCATGCATCATCATATGAATACAGAGTTCACGGACTATTTTTACATACAGTATATGATATATGAACTAATCGACGGCGGGGCAGATAAGTATACAGGCCCGTCCATGCAAATGCATGCATGCACGGGACCATGCACTGCCCACGCAAATGCATGCATCCACGGGACCATGCACTGCTGCCCCATACGGCCATATCCAGTTTATTTATTCAAGGAGCCTGACCACAGTACAGCGTTACAACAGGACACTAGCACCACCACAGACGACAGAGAGACGAGACCAGCAAGTGCACGCAGCTACGGAGTACTCCAGCTGCTAGCAGGCTGATCCATCCATATACTATTATTCTACTCCTCCACACGTAGCCGCGTGGGTCACGAGACGAGAGGCCGACACACACGCACGAACAACGAAGCTAAGCACGCTGCAAGCCATTCATGCATACAGCAGAGATGCATGAAGCTAGCGCGCAGCTGGAAGAACGTACGACGCATCAATTAGCACACGCTGATCGATGGATTGGCGTCACAAATCAGACACGCGTAACGTACGCCCCACGCGCGCGCTAGCATTATTAAGCATACACATAGCACGTACTAGTAGCTAGAAACGGTGGTGGTCTCCGGCGAGCCTCCGCGCCCAGCGATGGTCTCCTCCGCCGTCCTGCTGCTCGCCGCAGCTTGGCCCCGGGTCGCCGCGGTGCGTGTCGCGGCAGCGGTAGCGGGGGCCGCCGCCGCCCGGGCCTTCCTCCACCTGCTCGCAGTGCTGGCAGGTGCTGGCGCATCGCTCCACCGTGTCCGCGCAGCGGCAGACCGGAGGCCACGACCTGGTGCAGATGGGCACGTCGCAGCATTTCCACGGCCTCTTCTCGTCGTCGTCGTCGTGGCCGCCGCCGCCTGCGCTCTTCCTGTCACCTGCCACCACTGCCGCAGGCACCGCCGCCGCCTGTACATGTAGCCTACCTGCTTGGCGCCCGTTGTTGTTTCCGTAGCCGTGGCACCTGGGCCCGGGGAAGCCCCGGTACGTGTCGAAGCAGACGTATCGCGAGTCATCCGTTTCCTCGCAGTTCTTGCAGGCGTCGGAGCAGCGGTCGACCTTATCGTAGCAGCGGCAGATCGGCGGAATCGACAGGGTACATATGCCAAGGTCGCAGCATTCCCACGGCCTCTTCTCGTCGTCGCCCAGCTTTGCACTCGCCATCGCCCTGCTGGTGACAAGAGCAGCAGCAGCGCCTGCTGGAGCAAAACGAATCCAATTTATTGTTAGGCTCTCGCGCGCAAAACGAACCCATTATTATATAGTAATATATGTTCCATGTAGCGTGCGTACCTTGGCGCCGGTTGTTGTTTCCGTAGTCGTGGCACGTGGGCCCGGGGTCGCCAATGTACGTGTCGAAGCAGACGTGGCGGTTATCCTCTGTTTCCTCGCAGTCCTTGCAGGCGTCGGAGCAGCGGTCGACCTTATCGACGCAGCGGCAGATCGGCGGAATCGACCGGGTGCACATGGCAATGTCGCAGCATTCCCACGGCCTCTTTTCGTCGCCACCCAGCTTATTTGCCCTCGCCGTCGCCCTGACAAGAGCAGCAGCAACGCCTAATGCCACCTGCTGCTCACCTCTGGCATCGCTAGGAAGCCGGATGATGGTGCCGCCGCCGGAGACGGCAGCCGCGGAGGTCCCGGCAGCGGCGACGGCGACGAGAAGCAGGGACTGCAGCGAAACCATAATCATCAGTAGGATGGAAGCAGCGCCCATCGCCATGCATGCATGTGATGTGGCTGCCTAAGCCCTAATCGGCGAACTAGTCGGTGCAGTGCTTCTACTAGTGCCGTGCCCGTGCCCCCTGCGCCTTGGTGTGTGATGAGGTGCGGCATGTAAATAGCTCGCTCGGACCAATCAGGAACGGACATGCAGACCTACACGCGGCGTCTTCGCTGCTACTTGGAGGGGAGCGGATATGGACACGTAATAACACAGTAAATTTTTTTACTATATATTGCGACATGCGACTGAGCAAGCGCCAGAGGCCAGCCATATTGAGTCGTCTCGACGGCATGCTTTAGCTGAGCTGCTTTCACATGCCTACATTGAACGCCTCGTGCGAATCTTGTTCTAGTTTTAAGTGCTTCTAGTTGAGTTCGAAACGGTTCCGGATCACACATCAGCTAAGGTTTTGACGTTCGGATCGTCACAGATCAAAGAACGCAGCGAGAAAATCACACTTACGTAGTGAAGAACGACTAGATTTACAAGCAAATCAACAAAGAATAGCTATCGCACTTATGTGGCGAAGAACGACTAGTTTTGCGCAAACTAGCAAAGAAACCGTCGAATCTCTCACCTGGGAGGGACCCCGTCAGGGCAAGGATGTCGCCGAGTTGCCCTAGATCGGCTGACGAGCTTAGGGCGTCATCCTTGGTCATCGAATCAAGGGATGAACATCATGAGGTTGGAAAAAGGGTAAAAGGGTTGTAGTAGATTGATTTTGATGATTGGATAGATGGGGTCTTAATCGGCCATGATCTTCTCATATATATAGAGGGAGTGGTCTTATCCCAATAGAAAACTCTTCCAAACCTTATTTTCTATGTTTCCCGCGAGTTTGAAACAGTTCGGATCGAAAGCAAAAAAAAAACAGATCCGAACGGTGGTCGGAACTTCCGGGGGTCAGCAGTTCTTACTTGGAGGGTCAGCAGTTCTGGGGGCCAGCAATTCCGACTCGGGTCAGCAGTTCCGACTCAGGTCGAAACTTTCGACAGTGAGCCGTCTCTATTAGGCCATAACTCTTCCATCCAGGCTCCAAATTGGACATTCTATATATGTTTTTCAACCGTCTCGATGAGAGGAACACAATGGTGAAGTCCATTCTTGCATTTGAGAAGGTTTGGCAAAATCGTCTTAGCCAACTTGGGACCCAGCTAAACCGATTCTGGCTTGTTCAACACCCGATAGAAGAAAGATCTTTAAATCAGCACCTTGATAACTACGAGCTGGTCTCCATTGTTGCCTCGCCGTCTCTGACCAGTTTTACCTAGTCGGAAAATTTTCAAGAGGCCTCGTGACTGTTCTTGGTCGAAAGATATCTGCAATAGTGATCAGATCAAGCAACCAGACCCAACCTGCTCGGAAAGTCTCAAAACTCCCTACTCGTTAGATATAAAGTGATCATAGACAGTCGTTCTCCACTTCGGCTTGTGACGATCTAAGTATGTTTTCTAGCCATCTTGACGATAGAAACTTGATGGTGGAGTCCATTATACGCTTGGGACACTTTTTAGTGTCAACATATGCCCCCTGTTTTTAGGTGAATGATGCATTGGACCTAAAAACACGATTAAAGCATTAAATAGCAATGATACTGTAACACCCCAGGTGTTTAATTAATTAAAATAATTAGAAATTTAATAAGAAAATGGCCAAAATCCTAGATGGAGGAAAATTTCTAGCCAGATGTTTGTTGCATTCATGCCGTTGCATAATTTTTATTGGGTGAAAAATAATTTTGTTAAACCCGACTAGGGCGAATCGAATTTATCCTATTTAGAAAAACAATAAAAAGATTTATAAAAAGTTTGCAAAATCAAACTCAAGTTTTTATTTTAAAAACCTAGGGAAAACATTTTCAAAAGTTTGAAAACGGGTTTTGATTTTAAAAGGATTTGAAATCTGAATTTAAAAAGAATTTGCAAAAGGATTTGAAAAATCAAAATACAAAAATAAAATGGCAATGGTTTCTTTCTCCCTCCTTCAGCTCGGGCCGAGCCTTCTCTGCCGGCCTGCTCCCGCAAGCCCAACCGGCCCATCTGCCATCTCCTCCTCACCCTCCTCCCTCCCCGTCGGGCCTCTCTCCTTCGCCTTGGGCCGAGCCCAACCGGCACCCGCACGGCCTGCTACTCCCCGCGCGCAAGCAGCAGCGCGCCCGCCTCCCTCACCGTCACTGCCAGGCGGACCCTGCCCGCTCCACCCTTGCACCCACTGACGAGCAGGCCTGCTCGACAGTTCTCCCTCCCCAACCTCCGTCCGCACTACGCGGCTTGCGAAGCCGCCATCGCCCTCGATCTGCAAACACCGAGTCTTGCGGCCGCGTCCTCCTCTTCGCCTTATAAGAACCCCCAGGAGCTCATCTGCTCGCGCCGCCGCCACCGACTCCTCCTCCCCATCCCCTCCCTCACCACATCACCCCTAGCTACTGCTGCCGCCGCCATATAGCCGCGTCGGGCCAAAGCTCGTCAGCCTCCGTCCTCGCTCACATACAGACGGGCGCAACAAGACCACCTCGGAGCTCCGTCTTGAGGCAAGGGAACCCTCGGTAACCTCCTTTTCCTCCCTTCCCCTCTCTGCATAACGGCGTCGTTCGTCAGTGCTCTTCGGCGAGGCTATGCCCGCCCTACTACCGTGCGCCGCCTCTAGCCACACCACACCACCGAGGAAGGCTCCACCGTGGTTCGCAACGCCGGCCGCCGCGCCCACCTCCTTCCTCACCGAGGCAGGGTCCGCAACGAAAAGCTCTGCATTCTGGTGCTCTCCGTTTGTGCCAACCAGACCATGCATCCTGCACCGTGCGCCTCGTCCTGACCGCGCCCCTCACCTCCCCATCTGCCTCTCCGGCTTCGCAGCGGCGTCGCGACCTCGCCCCGCAGCTCCCCGACGCATCGACCGATGGCCGTATCGTACTGCCTCGCCGTGCAGAAAAGCTCGCCGGAGTCGCCACGGAGCCGCCACAGCATCCACTCCCCTCGGTGCACTCCAGCCGTCGAGAACCCTGCCATCTTAACCGTGGTGAGCTCCTCGTGCTTCTCCGATCTTTCCCGTGCCCTCTCGTGCCTTGAAGACCAAAACCGAGCCACTCCGGCGAGACCACTGGCGGCGCTAATGGCCTCCACCGCCATCGGCGTTTCCCCGACCGTCCGCACCGCACTACTGCAACACGTCGCCAACACACCAGCACCCCTCCAGTAGGCGCACGCGAATGTACGACACGGTGCGAGCAGCATTCTGCTATGCTAGCTCCTGTTCGTTCGTTGTTAGCTTGCTGACATCACCTCCACATCATGCCTAGCTAGTATACCGATGTTTTTCCTTTAGAAAAGAAAATCCAAAATACTTTAGGAATACACCCCTACGTATCTTATATCAACAGCTAACCAGAACCATCCATCTTTCCCGGTTCATGGACTGTGGACCGAGTGCGCAGCATAGTGCACCACGTACTTCAAAAGAACCCCTGGCTTATTTGATAATCAACCCGCAGTACATGCACACTGTTCACGGAGTCTTGATTTTCTTTCGATCAAGCCCTTGCGTTTCTACCGAAATGAGGCCCGGTCCAGCCAGCTGCTCTTTTCATTTTTATTTATTTAAAATCCAAAATCAAGTTTAGATTATTTATAATTTTGCCACTCAGATTCAAAAGCCCATAACTTTTGCGTTTTAACTCCGATTTGACCCATTCAACTTGCGTTAGATTCATAATTTCGTTCTCTACGCAGTAGACCTATTAGTTTACTATTTTCATACTGTTTGTTGTGCTGTTATTTATTTCCATGTATTGTGCCATGTATGTTGCTTGGGCCAGAGAGTGCGGAGTACGAGGACGCTCCAGACCATCCTTGCGACCCAGTTGATTCGACCCAGTCCGAAGGCAAGTGTCCTTGAACATCTTGCACCTACTTTTATTTTACTTTTGGTATTAGAGTAGTTAGATCCTGTAGTTGCATGCTTGTCATTAATTTGAATCCCATGCTAGGGTTTACTAGAATTTGTTTATATTATCCTTGTCGCCTGTTTTGGAATATTCAGGTAGGTGTTTTGCTTAGCCCTGCAGTCAAGTTTGGGTTGGGAGGTAAATATTATTAATCTTGATTAATGAACTATGAAACAAGGTGGATATGGTAATTTGGTAGCAACAAGGTTGTTAGGTAAATCCGGCAGGATGGACCCGTATTGGTGGTTTTGTGCCGTGGGACTCGGCAGCTGCTTTGGTTTTTGGTTCGGGGCTCGTGCTAGACATATCCTGCCTGGATCCCTAGGACCCGGTTCTTGGACAAGTAACCCGGCAAAACAGCGCAGCCATGAGATCTGGATGGGCTGGACCTGGCTAATTAATTAGTTTCCTCTAAGTTATGCTACACGGGGGTTGTATAGTGGCTCAAGAGGGGTCCCTTGGGGTCGTTGACTTATGGACAGGGGAGAAACCTTAGAGTACGTGTAACACAGACTTGGAGGGGCTTTGTAAAGGCCTTGCAGTGCAACCTGCTATGCACCTTGGCAGTGTTTAGCGTGACGGGATCTGCACGACTCATGGGTAACGATGTGCAACCTCTGCAGAGTGTAAAACTGATATATCAGCCGTGCTCACGGTCACGAGCGGGCTTGGACTTCTTCGAGATTAGTTGGTTACTGGTCGGTTTTGGGTTCGGGTTATCCGATGGACTTCAGGTGTGGTTGCCTGATGGACTTCAGGTGTTGGTTGCTCGGTGTGACTCCGAGTGTGGTTTGCTCGGTGCGACTCCGAGTGTTGATACTTTTCTACAGAGTCTGTCTATAACCTAGTAAATAGGTGCATAGGATTAACAGGATTAATAGGGTGTGTCGCTTTAGGCGCTTGAGTCAAACAAAGTCAGCCTACCTTTGTTATAAGCCTCATAAGCATTTATTTCCTACACTTGCGGAGTACATTTCGATGTACTCACCCTTTCTCTTTGTCCCCCTGCTACCCCACCCAGACGCTGGAGACTACGCGTACGAGGAGCAGGAGTATCCAGAAGACGGAGGCTACGACCCTGACGACCTGTACTAGGATGGCACTACCCCCGGTCGACCTTCCTGTGGAGATGGCGTCCAGTTTCCGCGAGTCTACATTAGAGTTAGACTGAGAGTCTGTACTTTTCTTTTGAGACCCGAGGGTCATTTTTATAATAATGTTCGATATATTAATAAAGCATTGTTTTGATATTTACTATGATGTGGATATATGTATGAAAATTGATCCTGGCATACATATATTGTGCTCCAATTTTGTTCTTAAAATTGGGGTGTCACAGATACCCAACTCATCGGCTATCTAGCATCTAAGGACGATGTATATATCGACCATATTTTGTACTAAGAGCGACACATGTGTCGGCCATTATTTGGTGAGACTTGAGTTCCTTGCCAAACACTTGGAAAGTACCTTTTCAAATACCTCCCGTTCATTGCTCTTGTGAGAGTTTCACCTTGCAACGTCTCTAGCAGATATGAATTTTCGAACATCACTTTGATCACTCCATACAAGGCTTTCCAACTTGGTGCCAGTTTAAACCAGAACTTAAAGCCACCTTCTTGGATTATTTCTAATTTTCCTTTTGATGAGTTTAATCAAAATCTATGGATGTCTCCCATAACCACTCTTGCTTGATCAAAAATCAAACGCTTAAGCAATGAGCCTTCGACAGTCCTTTGATAGAGCTATTGTTATGCAGTGCATATTTAAATGCACTCCACCGAACACTATCATCAACTTCAGTGCTTGGATCACGAAAATATATCAACAAGGGAGTTCTGAACCCTCCAGATCGTCTTCACTTTCACTGAGAATTAATCTAGGCCGATTTGGGAGCTTATCAAGCGAAATGACTGAGTTGGCCATTGGAGAGCCGACTAAGTCAGCTGGGAAATCCGACTGAGTCGGCTGGGCCACCTGACTGAGTCGGTTCAGGAGTAGGCTAAGCCGGTTCCAAAACAGGCTAAGTCATTTTGGAGTAGGCTAAGCCGGGTCTGCTGTTCCTGCACATAAAAACCAAATTGTTTTTGCATCGGCTTTTCTTTGATGTGAAAATTATACCCACCGACGTCATAGCCAAATGCTTATCAAGCTAACATATGGGCCTTAAAATCATCATGCCTTGTAATATGCTGAATTTGAAATTCGGCAAAAGTATTAATGATGGCAAGGCACTCGTCAAGATATGCATTATGTGATTCTTTAAAACACCAAAACACACCAGCGACTCGTTGTACCATTAGTAAAGAATCACCATAGGCTTCAACATGTCATACTCCATGGATCACAATATGGTCAAACCGAATAAGAAAAGTTCTCATTCGGTTTGAATCTTGGTGCAAATGTAGTCTTAATTGGCTTGATGTCTCACATAGCACCATTGTGAGAAATAATGATCATGCCAACACCTTGGCCCTTTTCGCAAACCGATTAAACATATTGTCACACCCATGAAGTAAAAGATCACATATCATGCCCCCCGAGTCTTAAAGTCATCAAAGTGAATTCCATGGGGCTCTTCTAATAGCACGATGGTTGCAAGCATTCATCGGCTATATTGTTATGCTAAGGGCGATAACGAAGCATCAGCCATATGAATTCATCCAAGTGAGTATGCATAGCTGAAATAAAGTATTTCGGCTCTTGATCATTGGTAACCAAAATAATTCGGCAACCCTCCATAATATATGGATATCTATACCAAGGATCGAAATAAGTTGCTAAGGGGTAACCATGCATACCTTGGGATGAATTCCACATAGACATAGGCAGAGAATATAGATGATGCCAAAATCATTGATTTTGATGATTTGGTGCAAATCTCCATCTTGGCAACTGCTTCTTGAATCTTCTTCTCTCCTTTGCTTTCGTTGCACTACTTGCTTGAGCATCATCTTTCTGGACTTGGATACTTCCTCTAGGAACCCACACCAAGCCTTTTTCTTTCAACTTCTCTACACTAAGCTTTTGCAACTTCTTTTCATGCCACTTTGGTAAACCAATTGAGCATATCAGTTTTATTTCTATTTTAGACAGCGACAAATCTTTCTTGATTTTAGGCACTCTCACCTTCTTTTGTTCAGATTTGACACCTAGAATATCAATAGATGATTCTCCTACTTCTATGCCATCAATAGCTAGATTTTTCAGCATTGCAATCAGCTTTTCAATAGTTGAATTCAGATCTGAACTTTTATCTTTGCGGCCGTCATATTTCACACGGTAAACCTGTTTTACCACTTCCTTCTTATGCTGAGCTCCGGACCGATTTAGATCAAAATGGTCTTTATAATATGATGATCTCTCTAAATGTTTAGGAGCTGCATTCTTTATTTTTTGTGGCCAACAATATGGTGAAACATGTGCCTATTGATCAAACCAGCCCCAAGATGAATAAGGATGAAAATATGTGGGTTGCGGTCCATATGACTTGTGAATTGGCTAGTCAAAAGGAGAATGTGTTGTTGTTGATTGAGATCTATTCCCTTGCCAATTCCAACCTTGAGATTTGTGCTTCGAAGGCAATCTTGATGTTTGGACCTTCTTTGGCCAATTGGTGACATTGGCTTTTGCTAAGTTCTCATACTTAGCTAGAAGCTCCTCGAAGCTAAGCTTTGGTCTTCCACTCTTTTGCTTGCTACGACCTTTACCTCCAATAGCTTTATGAGCATCCTCCTTCTTTTCTCCATCTTTATAGACATGCTCCAAAGGAGGATCCTTAGCCAATTCCCCTCGCTCAATGAGATCAATCGACCTTTGCTTTAGCTGGGGAGATTCTACCTGCCCCTAGTGTCTTCTGGAATTGTGATAACTTTGTTGTCCTCTGGAATATCTTCAATTTGCAATTCATGGACTACTTTGTCTTCACTTGAGGGCTCCACATCTATCTCTTGGGCATTCGAGCCTTGAGCTTTCAGTGAATCGGCTAATGCAAGCTGATTCGAAACTTGCTTGCCATCAAGACCAATTGAATCCAATTGGTCCATTTGTTGAGCTTCAAAAAGTCCCAATCGTCCTTTATTAATGGCCGATTGATCACTCGACGAAACACATTGCAATCAGAAGTACTATGATCAAAAGAATTATGTCACTTGCAATATGTAAGCTCTTCTAAGTTTTGAATAGATGGCAAAACATTGTGATCAATGATTCTAATAAAATTATTCTCCAGCAAGATACCAAAGACATGATCACAAAAAGTAAAGTCAAAGGTATACTTTGATTTCTTTAGCCGATTCTTTTGTGGAGTCAGCTTTAAAGCTAGGCAAACGAAGGGATCAGATTTGATATCAATCCATTCGGCCACACCTTTGCGATTGCTTTTGGGAAGGTTTATCTTTGACAAACTACCACTATCGGCCTTGCCATATGGCACAATGTGGCTGATAGAATCTGAATTTGTTTTATCATTACCAAATAAACTGCTATTCTCAATCGGTCTTTTACAACTACTAGCAAGGATATTGCCTATGAATGCAGAAATTGAAATAGTATGACCAGATTGGAATTTGAGCAAAATATTCATATTTGGTACCTTATTGATCATGTCGGAGAAGCGTAGGTTCTCGGTTTGAATGACGTTGTTCTTCATCTCCATAGAACGATCAACAGTAGGTGTCGAATCACCCAAAAGTGCTTTGTCAGTTGCTGGAACAGAGGAAGTCGGTTTAGCCGATCGGAAGTCGGCTCGGCCGACTTTGGCACTAACAGGTAAGGCCGCAACAGGAGGAGTCGGCTTAGCCGACTTAGAAGTCGACCTAGCTGACTCTGGGCAGGTAGTAATCGGCTCAACCGACTCTGAAGTCGGCTTAGCCGATTTTGGGCAGGCAAGCAGTCCTTATTTCTCGCTTGTAGGGATTTGATCTTCATCAATGATGCGGTAATCACTGGATAAGCGTATAACCCTTTTAGCTCTTGAAAAATCAAGTCTAGCCGTTTTCTGGCGCTTTTCATGCTTTTCTGTAGCAAGTCTTGCTTTTTGAGTTGCAATTGGTTCAGAATGGATATTATGTTGTTCGGCTTTGGTATCTGAACCTTCGCTTACATCCGAACTGACTCTTTCTTTCATGCCCATTAACAATGCCCTTTTAGCCGATGACTCGATTGTAATCGGCCTTTTGTTATTGGTCTTTCCAAAGTATTCACAGAATAACTCCTCTAATTCAAACCATAACAAAATAGTAAATTCGGGCAAAGATGTAAACCATGCAAAGACAATACCAGTGAGAGATAAAGGAAAATTTTGCACTCTCATATAGTTCTCTCTACTGGCAAAACCCAATTGCGAAATATAAGTACTAATATGTTCCACAGCGGTCTTATCATCTTCCCCACTAAACTTATAAAAATCAGGTACCCGCCAACCATCAAGAGCTTCCAAGTAATCATAGTATAACGGGTATGGTCTATGATAAGTGGGCATCCTCCATTTAGAGGAGCCATATGGATTTGTAGCATGGGCTAAATTCATAGACTCGGCTTGATTTAAGAGTAACATATGAAGCCGAATCACGATTGTTAGCATGCACACTCATTGCTGAATTTTTATTGATTCGGCTATAGTTATCGGTATCATGTGGAGCCGAATCATAAGTTTTTGCACTTGAATACCTTGCTGGAATTTCACTAATTCGGCTATGGTTTTGAGTTAAATTTGAAGCCGAATTATGAGGAATGATCTTTGCATAAGGTGCTGAATTTTCATTGATTCGGCTATGGTTACTAGTAACACGTGAAGCCGAATCATAAGTACTTGCACTTAAATGTTTTGCTAAATTTTCATGCATTCGGCCATTGTTATTTCCAACATACGAGGCCGAATTATGAGTAGTAACACTTGCATTTGATGCTGAATTTTGAGAGCAATTAGCTAAATTATCATTGTCATAGCCAATTCTCTCATTCATCGGCATATCTTGTGGTGGAGCCATGTATTGTGAACTTATAGCCGATGAATAAGAATTTACATGTTGTATGTTGCTAGTAGCATCAAAACTCAAAGAATTTATAGTTGACATCAGCTCTTGACCATAATATGTATGATTATGATGTGTATGTTGAGGAACATTAGCAAAAATATTAGCCAATGCAACATATCTAGTATCATTATGACTAGCAACACCAACATGAGAGTTCATAAAACTTGCAAAATAATTATTATAACCATAAGATGTATTCATAAGTTGTACCTCGGGGTAATTGTAGTAGTTTTGCGATGTAACACCTTGGTACTCCATGATTTAGAGCTTGACCGCCTTGCTGAATTTTCTAATATGTAGCACGTCGTGTTGCAAAATAGCAAACGAGATCACAAGGGGTCAAAACCAGATGTGATCGGCCTTTGGACCGAATGCAACGATAATGGCGAGCACAAGAAGATATACCAGTGAAGAATAGGGCTAGGGCAAGAAGATTCGGCTGCAAAGTAGAGTCGAAGCAAATTCTTCTCTAGCGGAGTCGCCAAAAAGTGTGTTGACGCTGAAACGGTTCCGGATCACACACCAGCTAGGGCTTTGGACGCTCGGGTCGCCACAGACCGAAGAACGCAGCGAGAAGATCACACTTACATGATGAAGAACGGCTAGGTTTACAAGCAAACCAACAAAGGATAGCTATCACACTTACGTGGTGAAGAACGACTAGTTTTCGGGCAAACTATCAAAGGAACTGTCGAATCTCTCGCCCGGGAGGGACCCCGTCAGGGCAAGGATGTCGTCGGGTTGCCCTAGGTCGGCCGACGAGCCTAGGGCGCCATCCTTGGTCGTCGGATGAAGGAATGAATAGCATGAGGTTGGAAAAGAGGGTAAAAAGGTTGTAGTAGATTGATTTTGATGATTGGATAGATGGGGTCTCAATCGGCCATGATTCTCTCATATATATAGAGGGGGTGGTCTTATCCCAATAGGAAACCCTTCCAAACCTTATTTTTTATGTTTACCACGAGTTTGGAACACTTCGGATCGGAATCCAAAAAGACAGATCCGAACGGTGGTCGGAACTTCCGACTCGGGTCGGAACTTCCGGGGGTCAGCAGTTCCGACTTGGAGGGTCAGCAGTTCTGGGGGTCAGCAGTTCCAACTTAGGTCAGCAGTTCCAACTCGGGTCGGAACTTCCGACAGTGAGTCGTCTCTATTAGGTCATAACTCTTCCATTTGGGCTCCAAATTGGACGTTCCATATATGTTTTTTGACCATCTCGACGAGAGAAACACAATGGTGAAGTCCATTCTTGCATTTGAGAAAGTTTGGCAAAATCATCTTAGCCAACTTGTGACCTAGCTAAACCGATTTCTGGCTTGTTCAACACCCGATAGAAGAAAGATCTTTAAATCAGCACTTTGATAACTACGGACTGGTCTCCATTGCTGCCTCGCTGCCTCCGACCAGTTTTACCTGGTCGGAAATCTTTCAAGAGGCCTCGTGACTGTTCCTGGTCAACAGTGATCGGATTAAAGCGACCAGACCCAATCTGTTCGGAAAGTCTCAAAACACCCTACTCGTCAGATATAAAGTGCTCGGAGATAGCCATTCTCCACTTCGGCTCCAAATGTGACGATCTAAGCATGATTTCTAGCCATCTTGACGACAGAAACTTGATGATGAAGTTGAAAGGTCCTAGTTTGGTTTTGGTAATTGAGTGACAACTTTAGGTGGACTAATGGTGTTTGAAGTGAATTACACAGGTGATTAGTCCATAGGTGATCATGTGTGAGCAACATATGCCATAGAGGAGAAATGGCTTGGAAGATATTGCAAGGCTCACACATGTGAAGAAGGATCTCATTGCATATGTGACATGACATGTGGTCATGTGGCTAAGATGGTGAAGATCAAGGCAAGACTTGGCTTGACGAACCGGTTGCAAAGGTGAAGGGCAAGTTGGAGGCTTAGAAGCCGTTGGTACCGAGTGTCGGGAGGCTTGAGCAAAGACTTGGCGCCGAAGAACCGAAGCAATGGTGAAGAGCAAGTGAGGTCAAGATCGATGAACCATGGAGGCCATGTGATGATATGAAGTGGATCATATCATTTGATGATAGGTTGGTGCATGTGTTGCATCAACACCGAAGGAGATGGAATGGAATGCGCAAGGCAAAGGTATAATTGTAGGGCATTTCATTTCACCGGTCATAGGTGTGTAGAGAAGTTTATGACCGGGTTTAGGTTAGATGGCCGTACTATCAAGAGGAGCAAACTTGTTTGCATATCGGTCATCTAGTGCCACTTGAGCGATCTAACTTTGCGATGTTGTTAGGATCGAGTGGCGTGGTGAGAGCAAGTGAAAATCCTTTGAAATATGTTTGTGAAAATGCTAACACACTTGCACAAGGTGGTGTACACTTGGTGGTGTTAGCACATTTGCAAAGGAGAAGTTGTTGGAGTAGTTTTGGATCAACACAGGGAAGAAAATGAAGTTTTCTGTGTATGGTCGGTGGTACCGACCAGGGTGGTCGGTGGTACCGCCCATAGGTGCTGCGTGCAGCCCTCTCTGTGTTGGGGCGTTTTTGGCCTGGCGGTAGTACCGCCACAACCTCGGTACTACCGCCCGCGGTGGTACCGACCTATGGCCGGTAGTAACCAAGTTTCGCGAGGCTCTCTGTAGATTTGAAAATGGCCTGGCGGTAGTACCGCCATTACCTCGGTACTACCGCCCGCGGTGGTACCGACGCAAGGTCGGTAGTGGCTTGTTTTTCGCAGAGCTCTCTGTTCGCGGCCGATTTGGCTTGGCGGTAGTACCGCCATTACCTCGGTACTACCGACCTCGAAGGTACCGACCAGAGAGTCGGTGCTTCGCCTTAATCAGCGGGATGTGAGTAAACGGCTAGTTTGACTCTGTCGGTACTACCGCCCTAGGGGGGTCGGTACTACCTACCGAAGCGCAGAATGCCCAGTGAAGGGGCATAACGGCTAGTTGGCCCTTGGGGCTATATATAGTCGTTGAGGCTGGCTTTGGGCCGGCTGCTGGAGCACTCCAAAGCCTTGGTGGCTTGTGTGGATGTGCTTGTGTGGATGTGCTTGTGAGCCCTCTAACACACATATGCTTTAGTGCTCATCCGATTGTGTGAGAGAGTGATCCTAGTGCGTTGCTTTGAGAGATAGCATCGAGTGGCACTAGGTGTCCGTGTTGCAAGTCGGTGGTGCTTATTACTCTTGGAGGTTGCCACCTCCTAGACGGCTTGGTGATCGAGTCTCCGTCGTGAAGCCCGCGTGAAGATTGTGCGTGGCTCCGGAGAAGGATTGTGAGGGGCATTGTGCTCGCCCCGCGGGGATCGCGAAGAGCAACTCTAGTAGAGCGTGTCATTGAGTTACCCTCACTTGTGGGTGAGTTCTTGCGGCGCTCGAGTGTCGAGCTAGGTGTGGTGCCTATTAGCCGCCGAACTACCAAAGTGTGTGGTCGACACAACGGGGACTAGCTTGGTGGCAACCAAGTGAACCTCGGGAGAAAAATCACCGTGTCAACTTTGTGTTCATCTTCTCGGTGGTTTGCAAACTCCTTTCTCTAGCTTGTATTTACTTGTTCATATACATGTGCTAGTGTAGTTGCTCTTATGATTAGTTAGCTTGTGTAGCTTGCTAGTTACCTTCCTTGTGTAGCATAGAAGTTGATCCCATGAGTGACTAGTTGACTTGTAGTCTTGCTAGTCACATTGCTTAGTTTGTGTAGCTAAGTTGAGCTCTCTAATTTGGCTTGTGTAGCCTTGTTATTGAGCATTGCTAGTGAGCTTAGGCTTTGTGCTTTTGCTTAGTGGCATGTGTAGGAGCTCCCCGGTTGATTGAGTACTAGTTGCTTAGGTTTGTGTAACCTTGCAAGCTAGAATTGTTTAGGTGAGCTCTAGCTAGCCCGACACCTTATTTGCATTGTTTAGGATTTTTTATAAGGTGTCATAGAGTATAAGTAGAGGGGTGTAGTCTTGGCTAGACCGATAGTTTTAATTTCGCATTTGTTTCGGTTAGCCGGTGCGATTAATTTTAGAAAGGACTATTCACCCCCCCTCTAGTCCGCCATCTCGACCCTTCAGAAGTCCATTATACGCCAGTGGCGTAGCTAGGATTTTAATCTATGGTGGTCCGATTTAATATATTTTTTCTTAACAATATAATCTCGTATGACACATCAATAAACATCTTTGGCCTTTTGCTACAATACATGGAGGGGCCACAATCGATGAAATAAAAACTAGTGATTTCACTAAATCTCGATTCATTTTAAGAGAAATAAAAAATAGCTTCTTGCTCCAGTGCATAAAGAAGCCGAAACTAAAACTGATTAGAACTCTACCAAACAAGACCAAAATATGTAACATATCATTGTGCAAATATATAATTTACTAAAGCACAAGAAAAATACATTTTAAACGTCTTATACACATTTTTAACATGAGTAATAAACTCTAAAAATTACTTAAAATAACATGCATCTAAATACCTATAATACTTTGTTTAAAATTCCAGGGTGGTCCGTGGCCCACAAGGACCACCCCTAGCTACGCCACTGTTATACGCTTGAGACACTTTTGAATGTCAACACCTCTGTTGCGTGTGGTATAGGCAGCACGTACAGGACCCGCCACTACGGGAAACACGATCTTCGCCGAGTGCCTGCGAGTTTGCCGAGTGCCAAATTTCGGGCACTGGGCAAAGAGCCTCTTTGCCGAGTGCCGGCTACGTGGCACTCGGCAAAGCATGTGGCCCCGAACTGTGCCACGTGGGCGGTTCTTTGCCGAGTGCCACGTGGCTGGCACTCGGCAAATGCACCTCTTTGCCGAGTGCCAGCCACGTGGCACTCGGCAAAGAATGTGGCCCCGAACTGTGCCACGTGGTCGGGTCTTTGCCGAGTGCCACGTGGCTGGCACTCGGCAAAGAGGTGCCTTTGCCGAGTACCAGCCACGTGGCACTCGGCAAAGAGCTCTTTGCCTAGTGTTTTTTTGACACTCGGCAAACCCAGTTTTTAAATTACATTTTGAAGCAGTAAATTAATCCAAATGAAAAAGTTTTTAACTACAAAGTTGGTTTACTTATCAAGATGAACAATTTTTGTTTTGGTGATTTCTTCATTTAACAAACTTAAAATAAATTCGTTCACAAATCTTATATATCTCTCCGGTAGTTTATAAAACTACAAAAGCGATATATAATGTTTGTGAATAATATTAGAACCATAATGTCGGATGCACAAATAGTCAAACAACCAAAATAAACTTTGTAGATCTTGACAAGTTATGAAAGTTTGTAGTTGATAACTTTTTAATTTGAAGTCATCTAGTTATGCAAAACTGCGTCGAATTTGAAAATTTTAAAATTCAAATTTTTCAAAATACCTTAGATGGAGAAATGACCGAAATGAAAGTTGTTGATCTCGAAAAGTAATGAAACTTTGGTGTTGACAACTTTTTGATTTGAAATCATCTTGTCAACGAAAACTACGTTTCAAATTGTAAAATTTGAAATTCAAATTTTTATAAACGACCTCGGATGGAAAAACTACCAAAATAAAAGTTGTAGATCTTGAAAAGTTAGAAAACTTTGTAGTTTACAACTTTTTTATTTGAATTCGTTTAGGGCCTCAAATAAGCAAGTTACACACAGTTTAGTATAATATATGGGTAATCGAAACGGAGATAAAACGTATATGAGTGTGTAGTGCAGTGGTAGAGGAGGCATCGCGCGAACGAGAGGTCGTGAGTTCGAATCCTGCTGACTGCGTGAGAAAAAATTGCGTGAAAAATAGTAGAACTTGCGATTTCGAGGGCGACAAGTGGGCCCCTCCTCCAATTAAATAAAATTTTTTCCCTATTTTTTCGGGTTTGTTTTATTTTTTTCTTTGCCGAGTGCCAAATATGTCAGCACTCGGCAAAGCCTTCGCCGAGTGCCCGATATTTGGCACTCGGCAAAGAACCCTTTGCCGTGAAATTCTTCGCCGAGTGCAAAAGGCTCTTTGCCGAGTGCCGCCGATTCTGCTGTAGTGCGCTCAAGCCGTGGCATCGTCTCACAGATCGAGCGGAGCCACAGTTATCTGCAATGGCCTGGAGCTGGGACATCGCATGCAGTAAGGCTTGTTAAAGATGCCAGTGGCATACACATCGGTATCGTACAGGAGCAGGTGTGTGTTTCCTCCGATCCGGCTAATATTCAAGATGTTGTTGGTTCAACGGTGATGCAGGAAAGGCAATGCAACCAACTATGGGCGTTAGCTATTGTATACAGTGAGGAAACTAGAGGTGAGAAATTGAGAATACACAAACTTTCATCACGAATATATGTGATGTTCAAACAAATAGCACGACTAGATCACAATTTGTAACATCAAAATTTAACTTGCAGTGATGGCAATGTGATTTTGGCCGCTTGTGAAATTTCGTATTACACAAATACATGTGCTTTATTGTAATTATTATATAACTCTAGACTCAAACTTTTGGTTGTTTATTTATGGTTGTATATTCTTTGACACAATTCATGTCATATGATGTGCAGTTACAGATCATGCTAATATTTTGTTTAATCCAAAAAAAAATAGAAAACCATACTTCATGTTTAAGTCTCTAAACGAACTTTGGTTAAATTTTGACACAATTGATGTCATGATGTGTAGTTAAAAAAATATATTTTATATTTTTTTATGTGTATATTCTTCGACTCAATTGACGTGTAGCATAATTCATGTTAATATTTTATTTAGAAATTAGAGTTTTAGAAAATCATACTTAAGTCTCTGAAAGAACTTGGGTGAAATTAATTGACGTGTAGTCATAATTCATGTTAATATTTTATTTAGAAATTAGAGTTTTATGACTGAATTTCACAAATTTCGAGGATGGCAAAAAAAATGTAATATATTAATTGAAACTGAAAACACTAGTTAATTTGTAGCGTGGAAGTGTCGGTTTAAAAATTAATTCACTTGTGTTTGGTCTTCCATGCACCATGCAGACAAAAGGGCACGAGCTAGTTGCATGAACTGATCGATGGCGGGGCACGTACAGTACTACAGACCCACCCATGCAAATACATGCATGCACGGGACCATGCACCGCTGCCCCCATACGGCCATACCCAGTTTATTTATTCTTAGAGGAGCCTGATCGATCAGGATGCACACAGTACAGCGTTACAACACTAACAGACTGACAGAGATGAGACCAGCGAGTGCACGGCTGCACGCAGCTACGTACAGTACATACTCCGGCTGCTAGCAGGCTGGATTTATTCTACTCCTCGACACGTAGCCACGTGGGTCACGAGACGAGAGGCCGACACACACGCACGAACAACGAAGCTAAGCACGCTGCATGCCATGCATGCATACAGCAGCGACGCATGAAGCTAGCGTGCAGCTGGAACAACGTTACGACGCATCATCAATTAGCACACGCTGATCGATGGATCGGCGTCACAAATCAGACACGTAATAACGTAGGCCCGGCCCCCCGCGCGCCCTAGCATTATTGGCAGATGGTCCAGCGAGCCTCCGCTAGAAACGGTGGTCTCCGGCGAGCCTCCGCGCCCAGCGATGGTCGTCTCCTCCGCCGTCCTGCTGCTGCTCGCCGCAGCTTGGCCCCGGGTCGCCGCGGTGCGTGTCGAGGCAGCGGTAGCGGGGCCCGGCGCCGCCCAGGCCTTCCTCCACCTGCTCGCAGTGCTGGCAGGTGCTGGCGCATCGCTCCACCGTGTCCGCGCAGAGGCAGATCGGAGGCCACGACCTGGTGCAGATGGGCACGTCGCAGCATTTCCACGGCCTCTTCTCGTCGTCGTCGTGGTGGTGGTGGTGGCCGCCGCCTGCGTTCTTCCTGTCACCTGCCGCAGGCAGCGCCGCCGCCGCTTGTCCAAGCGACGACGACGACGTCGTTTGTACATGTAGCAGGGGCGTACCTTGGCGGCGCCCGTTGTTGTTGATGTTGTTTCCGTACTCGTGGCACGTTGGCCCGGGGTCGCCCCGGTACGTGTCTAAGCAGACGTATTCTGATCGAGTCCTCTATTATTTCCTTGCACTTCTTGCAGGCGTCGGAGCAGCGGTCGACCCTATCGACGCAGTGGCAGACCGGTGGAAACGACAGGGCGCATACGGCAAGGTCGCAGCATTCCCACGGCCTCTCCTCGTCGTCGCCGCCCAGCTTTGTTGCCCTCGCCATCATCGCCCTGACAAGAGCAGCAGCGACGCCTGCTGTTGCCGGAGGACGCGCGCAAAACGAACCCATGCATTGTTGTTAGGCTCTCGCGCTTGCTTGTTTTGCTTGCAAACAATATATATGAACTGATGCTCACCTCTGCCGCCATCGCTGGGATGACGTATTATGGTGCTGCCGGCGGTGCCGGAGACGGCTGCCGCGGAGGTCCCGGCGACGGCGACGAGAAGCAGCAGGGCCTCCAGCGAAACCATCATCGTCAGTCGGACGGAAGCAGCGCCCGTCGCCATGTGGCCTTGACCGCCGGTCTGTGCTGTGGCGCGCGTCGATCGGTGGGTGCAGTGGTGCTATTGTACTTGTGCCCCGTGCCCTGCCTAAATACCCCGCTCCGACCAATCAGGAGCGGACATGCAAACCAACACGTGGCGTGTCCTCGCTGCTGCTTGCTTGGAGGTGAGTGGATCGGATATGCACACGTAGCACAGACACAATGGCCCATGATGTACTGCATTTTGGCTGAGCTTTCACATGGCTGCTGCATCGAACGCCTCGCGCAGTCGCGCCAAGCCACAGTCCTAGTGAGCAGTCACATTGAAGTGCCTCTATATGGCGTCGGTGTGGCCAAGGGGCCAAGACCAGCGCCGCATGCGCAGCACAGGACCCGCTGAAGCCGTGGCAACGTCTCACAGAGCCAGAGTCGTCATCTGCATGCGTGAAACTGGCCTGGAGCCGTGGCAAAACCACAGTCACACAAGTTTCCGGGGATCATAATACGTGAATCGATAAGCTTTAGTTGCCAGTTCATAAAGGGTATACCTGTTCGAGATATTTGGTACGATGTACCCGGAACGTAGGTATGAGACGCAGATGATGATCCCGGTACGTTTGAGTCGATATGAATGGAGCACAGCTAAGAAACGAGGATCATGATCCTATAAATTATAGATCGATAATTATATTATGAGTCTAGAATTTAACATACATAAAGATAAAATTATATGCTAATTATAGATAAAACTTCAAAAGTTGCAGTGACGACATGTCCACTCCACAGTTCCGCACTCCAGCACAGCTTCATCACGAGTTTGCTGGTAACCCGTTGATCTTGCTGAATCCTGATCATATCTGTAAGTTTACAAGACATTATCAATATTTATTGCTAATAAGAAAACTAAAACAGATTATTTTTAGCTTAATATATTGAACTAGTGTTTACCCTTAGATATTAGAATTTTCAGGGTCTACATCCCAATCGGCATGTGCTCCGTTTTTGTAGCCCTCGGTGGCCCTTGACAAAAGGCGCAAATTATGATGGATATAAACTAGTTTGTCAGTTGTCTTCACATTCAGCTTGTTGAACTGCTGATAGGTTGGGAAAGAACTCTCGCTGCTACACAGCTGCCAAATTTGGAGTCTGGGAACCATAGCTAAACCACCATTTAATTGGTTCCATTGTGGCCGCATCAAGAAATTCCCCTCCTCGTAACAAAATAATTAAATTGCTCACTTAAGGATTTATACTCATGGTCTGAATTTGCAATTCGACGTAAAGCTTCAATTACCCCTTCCATAATATCTAAATAATCTTGATTCGGTGGTTCCTTTGAATGCCGCCAGGAGCTTCATTTTCAAGATATGCTTTATCATAGAACCATGGAGAGAAAGCATAAGCAAGACACTGAAGCGGAGTATTCATCTTTTCCCAGCGTGAAAAAATATATCTTCTATTTCTGAATAGTCACTTTTGTGTGGGTTATCACCTTTATCCATAATGTCCTTGATCTTTCCAACCATGTTGTCCATTCTCTCATAGATTTCTCCTATTTTTGGACCTTCTCCATCACACAATCTCAGTACTGAGTAAATGGGCTCTAAGATGACTAGGACAGTTTCCACCTCATTCCAGAAGTTGTCATCATTGATTGCTGTAACAATAGCCTTTGTTTGCATAATCTGATCATTGCTGCAACCTTTCATCCAATCTTTCCATTGCTTGGTGACTACAGTGGTGGCAAGTGCTTCTCTGCACTTAATCAACCTGTCCAACATAATGTAATTTGAAGCAAACTGATTCTTTCGCACCCTCAAAAGCTCTAAACGAGAATTATTTCTGAACATTGCTAAATAGTTCAAATGGTTCCGAAAGAAATTAACAATAGCTTTTCCAGTATTGTATGTATCTTGGATCCATGGAAATGTTTTGGCCAAGTTCTTGAATATTAGGTTCAATGTGTGAGCCGCACATGGGGTCCAAAATATGTGAGGATACACCTATCAAAGAATGGATAATCTGAGTATCTTACTAAAGTAGGTTAAAGAAATCATGGAAAAGTAATCAGTACCAACTAAAGCTTCTACTTACCTTTTCAATTTCTTTGCCGGCCGCTTTGCAATTAGATGCATTGTCGGTCACTACCTGAAGGACATTCGAAGGTCCTATATCTTCAATTGCTTTCAGTAAAAACTGAGCAATTGCCTCACCAGTTTTCTCCACCCTAGAATAATCTTCTGCATACAGGAAGCATCAGCCACTGCTATTTGACGCAATCACATTGAGAAGTGTCTGGTTTTTAATATTAGTCCACCCATCAGAAATGATGGAGACACCTTGCGCCAACCTAGTTAGAAAATAATGGAGTTATTGGACACTGTGTACTGCAATGCAATGCAAAAAAAGCAAGAAAAGATTAACAAAACATACAAGTATCTCTCACTCCTGATAGATCGTTCTCAACTTTTCTCTTGCATGCATCTAAGAGAGTTGTTCTTGCCTTCTCACTAGAAGGGGCTTTATATCCTTTTGGTGCATTATTGATAGTTGTAACTATTTTTCACTACGAGAAAATCAATCTTTGCCCAGTGCCTGGGGCTTTGCCGAGTGCCAAATTTCGAGCACTGGACAAAGAGCCTCTTTGCCGAGTGCCGGTCACGTGGCACTCGGCAAAGCGCAAACACAAGGCAAAACATGCTTTGCCGAGTGCCACGTGGTCGGGTCTTTGCCGAGTGCTACGTGGCTGGCACTCGGCAAAGAGGTGCATTTGCCGAGTGCCAGCCACGTGGCACTCGGCAAAGAATGTGGCCCCGAACTGTGCCACGTGGTCTGGTCTTTGCCGAGTGCCACGTGGCTGGCACTCGGCAAAGAGGTGCCTTTGTCGAGTGCCAGCCACGTGGCACTCGGCAAAGTGCTCTTTGCCTAGTGTTTTTTTTGACACTCGGCAAAGCCAGTTTTTAAATTATATTTTGAGGCAGTAAATTAATCCAAATGAAAAAGTTTTTAACTACAAAGTTGGTTAACTTATCAAGATGAATAATTTTTGTTTTGGTGATTTCTTTATTTGACAAACTTAAAATAAATTCGTTCACAAATCTTATATATCTCTCTGGTAGTTTATAAAACTACAAGAGTGATATATAATGTTTGTGAATAATATTAGAACCACAATGTCGGATGCATAAATAGTCAAACAACCAAAATAAACTTTGTAGATCTTGACAAGTTATGAAAGTTTGTAGTTGATAACTTTTTAATTTGAAGTCATCTAGTTGTGCAAAACTGCGTCGAATTTAAAAATTTTAAAATTCAAATTTTTTAAAATACCTCAGATGGAGAAATGACCAAAATGAAAGTTGTAGATCTCGAAAAGTTATGAAACTTTGGTGTTGACAACTTTTTGATTTGAAATCATCTTGTCAACGAAAACTACGTTTCAAATTGTAAAATTTGAAATTCAAATTTTTATAAACAACCTCGGATGGAAAAACTACCAAAATAAAAGTTGTAGATCTTGAAAAGTTAAAAAACTTTGTAGTTTACAACTTTTTGATTTGAATTCATTTAGGGCCTCAAATAAGCAAGTTACACACAGTTTAGTATAATATATGGGTAATCAAAACGGAGATGGAACGTATATGAATGTGTAGTGCACTGGTAGAGGAGGCTCCGCGCGAACGAGAGGTCGTGAGTTCGAATCACTGCGTTAGATAAAATTACGTGAAAAATAGTAGAACTTGCGATTTCGAGGTCGATGAGTGGGCGCTGCCCAGTGGGCCCCTTCTCTAATTAAATAAAAAAATTTCTCTATTTTTTCGGGGTTTTTTTATTTTTTTTCTTTGCCGAGTGCCAAATATGTCAGCACTCGGCAAAGCCTTCGCCGAGTGCCCGATATTTGGCACTTGGCAAAGAACCATTTGCCGATATTTTCTTCGCCGAGTGCCCTTCGCCGAGTGCAAAAGGCTCTTTGCCGAGTGCTGCCAGCACTCGGCAAAGAATGATTCTGCTGTAGTGTTTGTAAAGAAAGGACCGCGGAATATATTGAACGGAACATCATTAGCAGCCATGCACTCTAGTATGCTCAAATCAACAACATCTCGTTGCATGAGGCCAAATGCATCTTGCAACGTCCTCTTAGGGAGACCTGAGTTGGACTTCGAAGGATCTCCCTTTTCTTTTGCTTCGTCGTACTATCAAATGCGCAAGTTTGATCAAAATTCAGATAGAATAAATGGCATATCTAGTACTCGAGGTGGTCGGAGTAAAGGCTAAGTACCTTATCAATATAATTCTTGATACTTGTGATTATTACGCAACACTTCACAACGACCAATTTGTGGCTTTGTGCCATTTTGAGTACCAAAGAAATGTTGCATGATTCTAGTTAAGCTACTTTTGTATGAATGTTTGCAATGATTGCATTGCCAATTTCTTGATTCACCATTGTTCTTTCCTTTTGGTTTGTTAATGAAGGTGATTTCAGCAAAGATAGGATTTGTAGTACCATCGTGGGCATCATCTTCCTCGCGGCCATCATCATCGCAACGATCGCCGCCAGCAGCGCTAGCAGCGCCATCATCGTCTTCTCTGACCTCATTGTCTACTTCTTCAATGACATCATCATTAACGGGGCACTTGTGTTTTGTTAAGAGAAATAACTACTGGGGTGTGTAGTTGAATAGCTTGTATGTATAGAGAAATAACTAGTGGAGTTTAGTTTTATAGAGTTTATAGATTAGTATGTCTAAGCTAAAGCAATTCTCAATGAAAGTCATCAAAGCATTAATATTAAGAGGTGTTTGGATTCAAGGGCTCATCAAAGCCGTAATTAACAAGATAAATCTATTAATCCAAATTAATCTATCATTAAAAAATATTTACTGTAGCAGTACATTGTCAAATTATAGAATAATTGGACTCAATAGATTTGTATCACGAATTAGCAGTGGCAGAGCCAAGGGGGGGCTGGCAGGGGCCATAGCCCCCCTAACATTTTATAATAATTTTTTACTACTAATAATATTAGAATTTTTATTTATGTTGAGAGGTACTCCGTTCAATAAAAAGTGTTATTCACACTTTCTGAGAAATCAAATATTTTCAATCTTGACCAAAAGTATACAAGAAAATATTAGTATTTATAGTACATAATTAGTATCAAGAGCAAGAGTGTTGGATATATTTTCATAATAAACCTATTTAGAGATATAATAAACCTATTTAGAGATATAAATGTTACTAATACTTTCTATAAATCTAGTGAAACTTTAAAAAGTTTAACCAACATGAATCTCATAGTGATACTTTTTGTGGGATGAATGGATTAGATAATAAAGTCATACAAAACATAGCTAGATACATAAATCATGTCTATAAAAACTTCCAAAATACAAAACCGGTAGGACTTAAGATTTTTTAAATTACCACAGAGCCTTGTTATCATTGGATAGATCCTAGGATACATGTAAAAAAATACGAGCCACTGCGCCACATCAATGATTTAACTCAATATATCACCACGAGGAATCTAACCGTTTGGGCAGCGCTCAGTTTTTACATATTGACTATTTTCGACTGGCCCCCCTTATGTATTATTTCTGGCTCCGCCACTGCGAATTAGCCACTGTTGACAAATTAGTTTTTATATTTAGTCTATATTTAATAGACTAATTTAGAGCCATAACATCCGTGACCTCTAAACGTCCTCACAACCAAGCAGGGAGCTTAAATAACTTTGTAAACCAAAACATATTACGCTTTTTATATTTTATATTCATATGTATTACCCGCTTTTCCATATAACACATGCGGTTCGTTAACGTAATGGAGCTCAACCTTGCATCTCTACATGAGCTCCAAAGGTCTTATCTTAGTTTTGTCATTTTCTTTTTGCCATTTTTCCCCATTTTTTGCTGCATTACGTTAACGAACCGCATGTAAATGGGCTGCCATTGGTTCACTCCTGGGCTGGAGGCCCATTTAGGCTACGATCTAAATTCTGAACTCTGAAGGCGCTAGGTCCGAAAAGTCCGATCAGCCGAGCTTATGGGGCGCCAGTGTGTTTCGACCACGGACCACGCCGCTGCTGAAATCGTGGCCGTTCTTTGTGCCTTTCCTCTTAATGAAATACACATAAAAGACCCGATCATAAAAAAAAAATCGTGGCAGCTATCACCGTTCAGGATGGTACGACACGCAGGCACACACAGCAGAAATGTCACGCAGGGCGGAAGCCTTCTTAAGATGCTTACTCTTACTTCTCAATTGACGAGATTAAACAGATCCTACTGGTCCATATTTTTTTTTGAACTACTATGAAACCTGTCTCCTGTGCAAACTATAGAAACTCTAATCAAGACTACAAAAATCTAATCCGATGGTAGGTTATTTTAGCACTTAAATCTCTCCACTCATCTCATCCTAATCCTAATCCAAACAGGCATGAGCCCCACTCATCTCATCCTAATCCTAATCCAAACAGACGTGGACACAGTGGGAGATTTAAGCATGGGCCCCACTCAAACTCACCTTTATCTCTAATCGGATTAGATTCTTAGAGTCTTGATTAGAGTTTCTATAGTTCACACAAGAGACTGGTTTCCATAGTGGTTTTTTTATACCTTTTCGCTACTTATATACACTCGTTTTCTATCCTCAAATTAAATTTCGAATAGAAGATGATTATCTTAACCAAATAAAGACTGTAGGCACTTTATTAGAAGGGCATGTATCTAGTGCAAACCACAATCTTTGTGAAAACCCGTGCAAACCACAATAAAAAAATCGTCTAAATTCACAAAAAAAAATCACACATGTATGGTACGATGATACACAACCTTGTAAAATATCTTGTCTAAATCGACTTCGTTTGTGAGTTATAAAAATAACAAATTTTAAGCCAGAAAGTATTTCACATGATTTGTTAGAAATTTGTTATTTTTATATCTCATAAATGAATTCGTGAATTCGATTTTGGACAAGATATTTTATAAGGTTGTGTATCATGATATCATCTACATGTGTGATTTTTTTGGTGAATTTAAACAACTTTTTTTTGTTGTGGTTTGCACGGATTTTCACGAAGGCTATGGTTTGCACTAGATACGTTCCCTTATTAGAAAGCTATTTACTTTGGGAACGTATCTAGTGCAAACCACAGTCTGTGTGAAAACCCGTGTAAACCACGGTAAAAAAATCATCTAAATTCACCAAAAAAATCACACATGTAGATGGTATGATGATACACAACCTTGTAAAATATCTTGTCTAAACTCGACTTGGTTTGTGAGTTATAAAAATAACAAATTTTAAGCCAGAAAGTTTTCCACATGATTTATTAGAAATTTGTTATTTTTATATCTCACAAATGAATTCAATTTTGGACAAGATATTTTATAAGGTTGTGTATCATCATATCATCTACATATGTGATTTTTTTTGATAAATTTAAACAATTTTTTTTATTATGGTTTGCACGGGTTTTCATGAAAGTTGTGGTTTGCACTGGATACGTTCCCATTTACTTTGGCCAACGAGATAGAAATAGAAGATACAAGATAGTTATTTTAACAGATAAAGAAGTTATTAGAGGTCCTAGAGATTAGGAAGGATACGTAGAGTTCTAATGGTTTATTTTGCATAAAACCATTGTAAAACACAAATAGAAGTTTAAATCTCGAAACATAGATATGTACAGTGCCAAGTCGCTCACTTTATTCATTCTGTGCCGAACAGAAGGAATGAAACACAAACTGAAGACCACAAACATGCAAAAGAAAAACATAAGAGAAAAACTTATGGCTACAGATTAGGGATGCAAGTTTAAAATATTTTGGGTTATTGGGTCGACCCAAAAAATTGATCAAATGAACTAGGATGACATTTTTGTAGTTTAAGGAAAATGAAAAAATAAACTAGAATAACATTCAACCGTAAATAGTTAGCTGACCCAAAATATCCATTGGGTACCCACTAGCATCCCTACTGCAGATCGATCGGCGACAGCAACAGCAACACCACGCGAGCACATCGGACCAAGATCCATCCATGTGCCGTGTGCGGCTAATAACTAGCTTGGGACGGACATCGTGGACGACGACGCCGCCGCCGCCGCCGACGCGGCCACAAATAACGGCTCCCGGGGCTTGCTTCTACTCATGGGAGCAAGTAGGGCCCGGGTCGCTGCCCTTATATCCGTCGAGGCAGTAGTAGCTGATGCGGCTGTCCACCAACGCGTAGCAGCGCTCGCAGGTGCACTGCTCCACCTTGTCCATGCAGTACCACACCGATCCCTGCGTAGTCGGCCCGGGGACGGCCCTGTCGCAGCATTTCCATGGCCTCTCCTCGCCGTGCGTCCTTGCTCCCCGCAGGCGTACCTAATGTGGTGTCGCTGGGAAGGCGAATGGTGTCCATGTCGGCGGTGCCGGACGTCGTCGCGGCGGCGGAGAGCCCGGCGACGAGAAGCAGAGCCTCCAGAGAGAGCAGGAGCAGGACGGAAGCAACTCTTTTCTCCATGGCTGCGTAGCTCAAGTCGTGTGTGTGTGTCTGTGTATGGTTCTGGGCTCCTTCGTATGCAAGTGCCACGGACGTGATAAAAAAAGCGCCACCAATCCCCCGGATGACTTTCCTCCGTCCCCTCTTTTTCTTTTTCCTCTGTTTACCTCCGTCCGCCGTTGAGCCCATCAGCCACCCAGACCCGCCGCACATGGAGCTGTCCACACCCCCAGATCCGCCCAACACCCACTCCGGTGACCCAGCCCTCTCCCCAGTCCACTTCGCTGCCTCGTCTGGTAGTAGTCGGCGCCGATCCACGCCGGACTGGATCTGCCCCGACCAGGTCCGGCTTCGGGCAGCCCAGCGCAGGAGCGCGGACTCCGGGATCCACAGCGACTCTCCCCGGAGCACGACGTCCTTCCTTGGGGTGGTTCCGGCTACGCATCTAGCTGGCGGCGAGGAGTCAGCCAGATCCACGCGCTCTACATCCACCTTCTCAAGAAACAGGAATCGGCCTCAGGCCCCAAGTCCCTGGGATCAGGACGCTACTGGTGGTGGGGGAAGTGTCCGCCTCCCTCTTGGGAGAACTTCCCCAGGCTGCGACTCAGATCTTGTTGCCACTGCGCCATCTTTACTTCGCCGGATTGGTGCGGGACCGGAGTTCATCCGTCTGGTCCAGGAGGGAAGATTTCATGATGCAGCTGTTCTTCATCATCAGGAACATGTGAATGATCACGCTGTTGTCCGGAAGATGGATCTGACCAATGGTGTTCATCATCCTGTACCCGGCCAGTATCACCAGCCTACAGTACTCATCATCTCGGAAGTGGCCAACTGTCTGCCGCAAATTCGCCTTCATCAAGCGGCGGCTCTACTGCGATGGCTCAGGCGCCAGCCACAAGGGCGCCAGGGCAGCCATGACGATCCTAGCATGGAACTGCCGCGGGTGTGGAGGCCACCTGCGCAGTTCGAAGATGCAACATCTTGAACGTCTCCACATATCTACGAAGGCTAAGGTAACATTCATATCAGAAACTAGAAATACTTCTATTTCCCGTACTGCTCTTATAAATCGATTCAATCTGTCCGATGCTTTTGTAGTCCCAGCACAAGGCCAATCCGGTGGCCTTTGGTTACTTGCAAGTGCTGATGCCACTATCGATATAGTAGATTATGATCAACACTACATGTTTGCTACTTGTTTACTTAACAGTTCTAATAAAAAGTTCGCCTTGATCTGTATATATGGCGACCCGCATCATCGTACTACGCATATCATATGGGATAGGGTGCATCAGTTTGTGGTGAATCATAGCACTCTTCCAATCTTATGTACTGGGGACTTAAATGAACTTATGAACTCTAATGAAAAGTTCGGTCCATGTAGGACCGACGCTACTCGTATTAATCGTTTTTGTGATTATGTCAAACAGTGTGGCCTCATTGACTTGGGATACAGTGGTCCGGCGTACACATGGACGAATAAGCGCTTCAGCTCCGTCCCCACTTTTCAGCGGTTGGATCGCTCGTTGGGTAATGCACAATGGTGCTCTGTGTTCCCGACTACAACAGTCTACCATCTTCCGATGCTTAACAGTGATCATGCGCCCATTCTTACTATGTTGCATTCTTCGAATTTTCGAACTAACAGACCGTTTCGTTTTGAAAATTGGTGGCTTATGGAGCAGGATTATAATCAGATTGCACAGGATAGTTGGAACAGATCGGCCAATCGAGATTTCCACCAAAAAACAAAGTACTTAGCCCATGACCTAAAAAAATGGCGCCGCAGCAAGCCCCGTTTGTCTGATCAGTTAGAAGCTGTAGAGAACCATCTGCTCCAACAGCAGACCTTGCCGCCTCACAGCCAAGATTTTAGCCTGCAAAAACACTTAGCCATCCAGCATCAAAACCTTCTAAATAAGAATGAAGAGTTCCACCTGCAGAGAGCGAAAAAATACTGGGCCAATTTAGGTGACAGAAACACCTCCTACTTCCACCAAGCCATCACCAAAAGAGCTCGGAAAAATAGGATCAGTAGCCTGCAAAATCTGGATGGCTCTTACTCAACAACTCCTCAGCAGCTAGCACATACTCTAATGAACTATTTTCAGAATCTGTTTTCACAGGATCTAAACTCCTCAGGTAATGATACTGAGAATTTGTCTGATATTACCCAAACTGCAGATCAGGTTCAGATGGATCAGAACTTCACCCAGTACACTGATTCCATTCCAAATACTGAAGAACTTCATAGCATTCTAAAGAACATGCGTAGCAATGCTTCTCCAGGACCTGATGGTCTCAATGCTGCCTTTTATAAAGCTGCCTGGACGTGGATAGCCCAAGATGTTCAAACGCTGGTAACAAACTTCTACTCTAGTGCCTTCATGCATCCAGAAATAAACAAGACCTTCATTGTCCTCATCCCCAAAAAAATTCAACCAGCTACTCCTCAAGATTTCAGACCTATCAGCCTCTCCAATGTCATTTACAAAATCATAGGTAAGTCTCTAGCTGAAAGGCTAAAACCCCACCTCCCTACTACATTGATCCAGCTCAAACTGCCTTTATCCAAAACAGACATATCTCTACAAACATAATCATCACCCAAGAAATTGTCCACTCCTTTGGTTTAAAGTCCTGGAATCAGCAAGCCTTCATGCTAAAAGTTGATCTTGCTAAAGCTTTTGATCGTCTACACTGGCGGTTCATCAGGTTAGCCTTGACTAGACTGGGTCTAAAAACTCATTTCATTGACCTCATTCATGCTTGCATCTCTACTAATACCTACTCTATTCTTATTAACGGTCAACAAACTGAATTCTTCTCTCCTTCTAGGGGTATCAGGCAGGGCTGTCCTTTATCTCCGTACCTTTTTGTTCTTGCTATTAATGAACTCTCTATCAGATTGCAGGAACATCTGTTAAATGCCAATCTTGCAGGTATCTCGCTTGGACCTAACTGTCCACCGATTCATTCTTTGATGTTTGCTGACGACCTTATTATTTGTGGTAAGGCTTCCACCCATGAGGCTCAGGTTATCAAAAATGTTATTGATGACTTCTGTGCTGTTTCTGGTCAAATCCCAAATTTACAAAAATCCTCCATTTTATTTAGTACAAATGTGCCTAGTAGTATTAGACATCTCATTAGGCATATCTTTCCCGTGCCTGACCTGCTTCCAAACTCAAGGCACCTAGGTCATCCCATTATTTTCTCTCACAATGACAGGAATAAGGCATATGAGTTCATTAAGTCCAAATTTCGTGCCAAACTAACAACTGTCAAGGCAAACACGATCAATCATGCAGGTCGTCTAACTTACATCAGATCAGTCCTTGCATCAATTCCAATCTATTACATGTCAACAGTTCTTTTTTCCAAGTCTTTTGTAGGCGAGCTCACTGCAATTATTAGGCGATTCTGGTGGGCTGGAGTTCAAGAGGAGAATATAACCAACCCCATTGCCTTCAGATCATGGGACGACATCTGCCAGCCTAAGGAAAACGGAGGATTAGGAATCAGAAACCTTCAAACAGTAAACAAAAGCCTCATCATGCAGGCGGCTTGGAACATTGCCGCAGAGAAAGATACCTTTCTTACACAAGTTCTAAAATCTAAATATTATCATAATTCATCTTTCTGGAATGCAGGAAGATCAGGTCCAAAATCCATTTTCTGGTGTTCAGTATTGCAGGTCAAGGAGGAGCTAGCAGCAAACTCTTTAATCCAAATCCATGCAGGCAACAACTCCATTTGGTCAACTCCGTGGTGCACAATCTGGAAAAATATCTATGAACACTTGCTTATGCCAGTCACTCAATCTCCCCTTCCCACCACTGTTGCTGACCTATGGCAAAACAACCAACAAGCATGGCATCAACCCTTTATCTCCTCCATTTTTGATAATCAAGCCACTAGAGAAATCTTAAGTGCCAAAATTGTGCCTACTTGCCAAACCAACCAAACAAAAGACATCCTGAGATGGAAGTCGGCAAAAAATGGTATCTGCACCTCTAAGGCCATATATAATCATTTAACTATGCAGCAGGTGGTCTCCCTTCCAAATGTAGGCTCCAGAAGTATAAGTCCACAAGGTGCGGCCATCCTTCAACGGGTGTGGAAAACTCGAACGATGCCCCCCCTGATAAAGGTCTTCGCTTGGAGACTTTTCAGAAGAGCTCTAGCGACTAGGGAGCGAGTGGCCAGGTATTCTAACAACATTGATAAAAATTGTATTTCTTGCGGCTTACCCGAGGATGATGCTCATTTGCTATTTCATTGTAATCTTCCTAGATTAGTATGGTTCTGCTCCAATCCTTCTTTAAGAACCGATGAACTTCCAAATGAAAATGATGGGGTCCAAAATATTTTGTCCACTATGATTAATGACAATACAACTGATGAACTTTTTTGTAAAATTTTTATAACTCTTTGGTACCTCCGGAAGGCAAGGAATGATGAAAGATTTCACAGACGGACCTGGACCCCCCAACAGGTGAACCATGCTGTGCAGGCATACATCCAGATGGCCACGCCGGAACTAACGAATCACATCTTCCAGGATCCTTCTCAACCTCTGCAAAATATTACTCATATCCCAAATATTGCAAGATTGTCGGTATCCCTTCCTTGTGCTTTACCAGGTACACGATGCTACGTGGATGCCTCGACTGTGCCGGATCAGCAAACTCAATTTCTGCGGCCAGCTGGAATAGGTATATTTCTTATAAATGTACAGGTGCAGCCAACAAAGAAAATATTCATCAAAGCGAGGATCTCCCAAGTCTCCTCGGTCATAATGGCTGAGGCAGCGGCGGTGGCTACGACAAGCTCTATTATTCAGGCACTGGGTTTGCAGGATGTCACTATTCTGTCTGATTGCCAACAGCTCGTGTTATTCCTCAATCAGGATAACATTGACCACCCGCCGGACCAGAGAATCAAGCCTTTCACACAGGTCTACATCAACAGCTTGGCATCCTCTGCTAAGCCTATTCGGAAAATTCATAGGACCGCAAATACTACAGCTCATACCTTAGCTGCTCAGGCTATCTGCCAGTTTCAGGGAAATGTACAGAGGAATTGTTGTTCCTCTGATCATGTCTCTCAGTGCCCTATCCTGCTGGCACTTGACGATGTACGCGTCCATAATGTAAAATAACTTCAGCATCATGCTGCTAATAAAATTCGCCTGTTGTCAAAAAAAAAAAAAAAACGTGCGCCCCCGGACGTCCGTGTCAGCGCTCAGCGGGCATGGACACGTACGTGCCTCGATCAAAAAGGCGGGGCACCTGGCAGTCACAACGCAGCCACGGAGACCGTGCTTGTGCATGTGCATCGACTATGCAGTGATGGTTGTAGTGGATATTAATCCACTCGCGTGGGACTCGTTGATTTCCAAATCTGCAGTTTTATCATTAGGTAATTGACTGCTCAGATGGGTGCGCATGTGCCTCGCTAGTTTTTTTTTTATTTTTTTAAGGGACGCATGGGCCTCGCTAGTTACCGAATCTCCACTATCTCCGATATTATGAATTTATGATATCTATATAATAGTAAAAAAATTCTCCACCGACAGTAGCGTCAGTACGTAGTTTATAATTCGCTCGCATGCAACTAGTTGATCTCCAAATCTGTTCTTGGGTGCAGGTCCTTTTAATTTGCACATTTCCCCATATTTCAAGGGTACAAGGACAGACTTAATATATAATTGAAAACTACTTATCGTAAATATTCGGATCTGATGATTTATAATAATATTTGATCAATGAAAAAATTTTTTGGACAACAAGATCTCTGCACAGGCACTGTTCAGTAAGGTTTGTAGACGGGTCAAAACCCGGCGGGCTTAGACCGTGCCGGATGTACGTTGTAATTCTACTAGAGAAGTGAGTTAAAGGACGTGCTATATATAAGTTGATAAGTAGAAACATAGCATGATTACATAGATTTCCATCTCCTACCCTATAAACTTGAGATAGGATTATATCGGTGTCTAGAATGGCGGGCCTAGATGACCAACGAGTAAATTTGTATATGCGCGTTTGACCCCAGAAGGTGCGCAAAGCAGACGTATACTGGTTCGGGCCAAAGATGTCATACGTCCAGTGTGAAATGCGGCGATCTGTGTTGCCTTGCACCTGGTGGTGCGTGTAGTAGGGGGTACAAGCAGGCGAGAGAGGGGGCTGGTCCCAGGTCCCTGTGCAGGTTCGGTTATGGATGTGTGATGTTTCGATCTGAACGGGTTCTAGATGGCTGAGTTTTTCTTCCCTCTTTCCCTACAAGGGGCCCTCCGCTCCCTTTTATAGGTCAAGGGAGAGTACAAAGGTTTGCACAAGTCGTATTGGAGATAAAAGAGGAAAAGAATAAAGAACAAAGGGGGAAAGGTGTCCTCGGGTGTCCTCTGTCCTTCCTCCCTCCCGGGCGGGGCTCGAGCGTCCCTGTAGAGGACGTCCTTCCTCGTTATCTGGTTGCCGCAGTCGGCTCTGCAGTGCAAGGACGTAGTCGAGACCTCTCCACCCACTGTTAGAGCATACTGTGGCCATATTTGACCCAGGTCGCCTGGTAGTGTAGAGATGGGCACGTTGTATGTCCCAATCCGTCGTAGAGAGGGAGTAGGTGCCACAACTGGAATCGTATGCTCTCCTGTAGCAACGTGTGCACCATATTCGTGCGTGGAAATGGGCGATTGATCGGCCCGATGGAGGCGTGGACACCGCGTGGTCGTAGGGACGTGGCAGCGATGCAGGCTGGCCATCTCTTGCAAAGGTGTGACAGAGGGTCGATTGACCGGTTCTGCAGAGGTCGACTAACCGGTTCTGCAGAGGTGTGGGTACAAGACCACGATGGGGAAGTCGAGCATTCGGCTCTAACGCGACGCGAATAAAGAGGCGTAGTGGAATGACCGTTGTCACATTGGCTCGTACCACGTCGTCTAGATGGTCACGCACCTCGCGGTTGCATGCACCTGGTTTGACGAGAGAGGATATACATCATGGGGAAGGGCTCATGCGTCTGACAGTTACACCTGAGAGGTTGTTGACACTCCTTAATGGAATCACTCTAAGATAGACTTCATAAACAATAACCTAGTGAAGGCACTAAGAAGTGTACGGGACACTACTAGCATCACTTAACGTCAAGTTGTCATCCCCAACATGAAACTAGCAATGTGATTATATCTTAGCACTGACTCTAAAGATAAATATTTACCCGCAAGCGCACAGATAAATACACCCGTTGTAGCAGCATTTTACCCAGAGATGTTCCAAGTATCGTTATTTATATTTAGCACTAGGAATGAAGTGAGATAAATAGGACAAGAGCTACTTTACACATGTGATAGGAGAATTGAGAACAAAGCAAGAACACACTCCTTTATCTTAAACAGGGATGAATCACAATAATGAGGTACACTATAAATGATAAAAGATCAATCTATGATAGTCCTTAGAGCATTTCAACTTAGACAAAACATGCGGATTAGAATAGACATTATAAAGAAGTATTCCTAAGTTATTCTAATTATAAGTCATAATATACATTGATTTGTGCAATTATATTTGGCAATCATTGGCTAGGTTATCCCATATTCATATTCAAGAGGCAACTCCATAGTAAAGGTGCCAAACAGAGTAACCCCTAAACCATGAGTTAACTGAGCCATACTGAACACTACATTCGGGAGGTGGAATACAAAGGACTCAACAGGCCTGTCACACCCGCGATCTACCACTCTATCCGGAACATAGGACGCATTCACAGATAAATAGTGTATAGGCACCATGCCTACACAGCATCTATCACGCACCCAATGATCATTAAGATGAGCGCTATACGAACATGAGTATAAACATGATGATAATCTATCTATGCCAAGTATATAATCAAAGCATACTACAAGCAGTATAATTAAGAATATAGTAATTAATGTCTTAGTCATATCAATTATATCTAAACTATTATGAACTAGACTATGAACTAGCACACAATGATGAACAATATGATGAACTAGAACACATAGATGAACTAGAGTATGAACTAGAACACAAACTAGAACTAGATTAAGAACTAGAAGATGAACTAGACGATGAACTAGAAACATAATTAGATCCATAATGTTGATACAAGAGAGAAGATCTTGGGTTTACCGAGCATTCTCGCGACTAGATCTGGAATCCAAGCGAAGCTTGCCTCTTCTAATTCTAATTCTATCTAGCTATGCCTAAGTTGATGTGGCTCTAAGGAAATTAGGGTTTCTGATTGATCCTCCTCCTCTTCTAATGACTTGAGATCTGATGATGATGGAGAGGGGGGTCTGGGGTCTGGTTATATAGCCCTGAGGGATCAACCGCAGTCGTTAGATCAAACCGACTTAAGGTACGACCGAGATGCATCCTAGAGGTCGGTGGAGATAGCTTGCAGAAGACGGAAGCCAGCGGGCCCAGGGGGGACCGGTCGGTCATAGGGTGGGACCGGTCGGTCCCACCTGGCAGCCTCTCGCGGTGGTCGACCTCCTGGTGTCTTCTTGCGTCCTCTGGAGTCTTCTAGAATAATCCTGACGTGGTGGTGGCGTTATCTCCCGTCGGTTTCCTTCTATGGGAAGCTATCGATGCTGATTTCCTGTTTTAGTCCCTGCAGAATCATAGTTCACCAAAACTCGTGGAATATTGTCAGTTGAAACCCTAAACCTTTGTTGGTGATCAAATTCTTGCCCTTTTCATATTTATTTATCCCTTAATTATGGTAGATAACCAATGTCAACAACTCCCCCAAGCTTACCTTTTGCTAGTCCCTTAGCAAATAATCATGATGAATCAGGAATTGCTACTATGCTTTCACATCTCAATGGTACATATGTTCAAACAAAAAATCTTCCCTTGGATTAGAGTTAACTATTCTGACTTTCTCATATTACCTTTTACTATGGAGCTTTTGCCTTCACCTGAATTTTGATCAAGCATTTGTCATCCACAGGTTTCAGGTTCAGAGTTTATTCAGAACAACTTTGTCTAAAACTCAATAAAATTTAAGTTTGAACAATAGGTATTTAAGAGGGATTACGACAGAGCAACTATTCATCATTTTCATCATGAGCAAAATTAAGTTCATATCAACTTAGGCATTTATTCATTATATACTATATTTATTTGGTTTTATAATAGTTATTCATCTTTTTATGGGTTTTTTATATATATTGACCTGGATCTAGCTAAAACGAATTAATAGTAAATGAAAATAGTCGTGGTACGATACTTATCGTGATAACTGAGGGTGCTCTCCCCCAAGCTGGATCTTGACATGATCTTTTCCCAGAAGATGAGTAGACCATCAGCAGTGGCTTAAGTCCCTCTCTTCTTTATTTCCTGCTGAACTTAAAAATAGACAACACAACTAGTGAAACTTGATTAAGTGTTAGTGATAAATATTCTTTCCCTTTATCTAGTTGTCTAAAGCTCTTAAGATCATTTATGTTCTTTCTTTCCACTAAGCAGAAATTCAGCAGTTCTCTATAGTGTCTCTTTTTAGATTTAATGGTGAGCCTTCATGTGCCCACATATTTTTGTTTCTCTTTTTTTTTAATTAATGGTGAGCCTTCATGTGCTCACATATTTTTGGTGTTTTGAATTTATTTATAGAATGAAAAACTTAAGAGGATAGAGATACTTATGTGGATACATGGGGGTGCCTTCCCCCAAGCTGAATGTTGACGTAGTCACTTTGCAATGTAGCAGACTGGCAGTGGATATGTCCTTCCTCTATTAGAGCTTTGATTGATGTTGATGTTTGTTGAGACAGTGCTCCAACATTGGATGGAGCATTCACTTGTTCGTCAGCTTTTCTTGGCCTTTCAAATCCTATAAAACTCAAATAGACAACAAAACTTGTGGAACAGATTAAGCATTAGCGGTTGGCCACTCAAGCCTTAGTTATCTAGAATTTCAGTAAGATCTCTTTCTTTATATTTTAATATATATTTTTTTTACGATGCAAGAAAAATACAACAGGATGAATGTATGCATATTTATTTTTAGTATTATTATATTATTATTATTATATTTTTTATGCCACCACGGTGAACATTCCTGTGGGTTTTTACACACCATAGAATTATTCACATTGGGCTTCATGGTTTATGATGTAGTGTAACAAATGCAATATTTTTGATTCCTTTTCTAATGCAATGCAGAAATTAATATGTAGATGTATTATTATTTTTTATGCCTCCACATAGAATACATTTATGGGTTTTAACACACCACTAAACTGTTCTCATGGGGCTTAAAGTTTTTCATATTTTTATTTTCTTTTCTAATGCAGATATAATTTGCTAAAAAGTAAAGAAATATGGATAACTACCGAGTTACCTTCCGACGAGGATTCGATGTTTATAGTCTATCGAACAAGACTTCTTGCACGCTCTTTATTCTTCCTTGGGTGCGTCAACAGATCCTCGTGGTGAAGACCTTAGTTGTACTTGAGTAGAACTCTCTTTCTTCTTCAAGTGGCTGGTGGACTTGTCTCCTTTGGTTCACTGCTCTTCATATTCTTTAATGGGTGTTGGCATGGTCATTTACTTTGAATCCTTGATAGCGTAGATGTTCATCACTTCTCTTGAGCTATAACCATTGATGATTGGCTCTTGAGTGGACGAAGACTTCGTCGGCATCATAGTGCAATTCCTATCTTCTGTTGAAACTCAGATAGACAACAAAGCTCGTGGAATAGATTAAGGGTTAGTGAAAAACTACACTTTAATTATTTTAGAGTCTTGATTTATTTCTTTCAAGCACAAAGCAACATAGTTTTGGATTTCCATTTATGTATGTGACTCAATGATGGTGCAATAATCACATATGTATCAAGAAAATAGGAGGTAAATGTCAAACTAATATTTTAAAGTGAAGCATTAATACTGTAAGCTAGCAACATTCTCTAGAATTTATGAAACTTTGGGAGACCACTCTTTGTACAGTGTGTCCTACTCGCAAAACTAAGGCAGAGATCAAGTGCATAAGTTCTACTAGTGAGAAAACACCAAAAGAACCAAAACTTCATTTACTCTACTCTAGCCTTAGACACATTTAATATGATAAGATTGATATTTTGTGCATTGTTTCATTCTTAAAACATGGGTGATGAAATCAGAAGAGTGAGCATGAATTTGACAACGAGGGTTGAGTTGTTCAAGACTAAGTGATTAAAAGAGTGATACTCAAAAAACAAAGCATGTTGAGTTTTATAGATTAAACATTTAAAGTTGTAACTCAAACATTTTGATTCTTTTGATTTAAGTGCAGAGCAAGACCAAGGGAAAGCTTTTGTAGAGAATGATCACTTACCTTAAAATATTACCTTCATCATTAAAACGCAGTGGCGCCATGTGATGAGGGATAGATGATCTATCATGACCCCTTCCTTTTGTTTGAAGCTTCTCCTTGCATCTTGAGCTTGTTCCTGAACATCTTGTCTCCTGTGTTGCACTTTATCTTCCTCAACCTCTAAGCTACCCTTTTTCTCTCTCCTCATGAATTATGTTTGGACTTATTGCTCCACTTATTGTTCTATTCCTAAAAGCATTAGTGGACAACACATACCCGAAGGGATATACAAGTAATAACAAGGGTAGTGTTGTCATAGAGCTAAAGTCACTTTCTATGCTATAGAGAAGTTAATCTTGGCATTTTAATTAGCATAGAACTTGTATTCCATATTTTATTTTCCTTCATCGTTCACCACTACTTCTTCTCTAAAGGATTAATTTTATTTTGTATCTTAAGTTTGATTTCTATGCTTAGAATTTGTAATATAATTCAAACTTAAAGAGACAAAGGAACAATGAGTAGAGAGATTGCAAACCAGCGTGTTGGGATGTTGACAGCTTCTAGATTGGGAGGATGAGCATGGTTGTAGAATTTTTGGAAGAGCTAGCCTTCCTCCCCACACTTAGACAAAGGTAAGTGTGAATGTTGAAGCATCCCTAGCGTTGTATTTGCAACTCTCATGTTCTCAGACATTGTTCACCCTGCAGTGGTTAGTGACAAGAATACCCGAAGGGAACTAGTCCTAAGAACATAATTATTATTATTTTTATTTTTTTTTATTTTTTTTTGTAATTAAGACAAGATTAAATTTAAAAAAGTCATAAGATAACAACCGATTGACCTCTCGGCGAGGGTTCGCAGTTTTAGGTTCGTTGAGCAAGACCTTTCTTTAATGGACACATACCCGAGGGAATGTATAAAGTTAAAATACAGGTTGTCCACTATTAAATTTATAATCCTTATCTATGCTAATGGGTAGATGGATTTGGAATTGTTTTAGCATAGACATGATTCATCATAGTTCATAGACAACTTGGTGGTTGTATTGTTTCATGGTTCAAGGCAAAGGTAGCTTATAGCAAAAGACAAAGTGAATATTCTTTGATACTTACAGTTCAGTGATGAATGAGCCATGTCTTTTGTGTGAAGTTGTTGGAGCACGTCCTATGCCTTGCTTCATCCCAGTGTGAGTTCATCTCTTGACTTCCCCATTTTGATATTGAGAGATTTCTACAGGGGTTAGTCCAACAAAATAACCGATATCTACTAGAGCATACTCTTGGTTCAAAAATCAAACTAGACGCCATGTCTAATTTAATCTAGGAAAGCATTTTAACCTAAGCACCACGCTTAATTTAAAAAGCCTTTGAAAATAAGATCAACACTCCTAGACTAAGCACCATGCTTAATTTAAAAGTTGTATGAACATACTCCAAACCTTAAGCATACTATAGTAAATAATAGTGGCATGAAAGCACTACAGAGATTCACTTTAATGGAGATGAAAGAGTGTGATCAAGGTGAGTAGTATATATATATATATATTTTTTCTTTTTTAGATGCACATAACATGAGTGGATGCAAGTGATAAAAATTAAACATGTATGAGAGAACATAAACTAAATGGAGTGAATGTATGATGATATGCAAAGGATTTAATAAGATAAATACTCATCAATTTAAAGTCCATGAGCAAGACTGACTCACCTCGATTAAACTTACCATGACTCACAATGAAATTGTGACTGGTACAACGTTTGGTGTCGTCACTCGTCACGTGCTTGAAAACTTGTAACATTGACCTTGTGGGAGTTTGTCGAAAAGTAAAAGTGACAACAATTGTTTATACCTTATCTGGTTGATTCCTAACAAAGTGGTTGAATGGATCTTGAGGCTTGAGCAAAGCCTCTGGACCCGCAACGTAGTTTGTCGGAAGTTCAAAACCAGTCATACACCTCACCCTGCATAAGATCAAAAACTATACAAAAGCCAGGGTGGGCCTGTTTGGATAAAAGGTGAATATATCTCAATTATCACATGTGTAAGAGTTCTCCTAGATGTTGAAAATGTATTCTAGCTACCGTCCTTAATTACTCATTCGTTCTCCGGCAACGGCGCCAAAAATGCTTGTTGACACTCCTTAATGGAATCACTCTAAGATAGACTTCATAAACAATAACCTAGTGAAGGCACTAAGAAGTATATGGGACACTACTAGCATCACTTAACGTCAAGTTGTCATCCCCAACATGAAACTAGCAATGTGATTATATCTTAGCACTGACTCTAAAGATAAATATTTACCCGCAAGCGCACAGATAAATACACCCGTTGTAGCAGCATTTTACCCAGAGATGTTCCAAGTATCGTTATTTATATTTAGCACTAGGAATGAAGTGAGATAAATAGGACAAGAGCTACTTTACACATGTGATAGGAGAATTGAGAACAAAGCAAGAACACACTCCTTTATCTTAAACAGGGATGAATCACAATAATGAGGTACACTATAAATGATAAAAGATCAATCTATGATAGTCCTTAGAGCATTTCAACTTAGACAAAACATGCGGATTAGAATAGACATTATAAAGAAGTATTCCTAAGTTATTCTAATTATAAGTCATAATATACATTGATTTGTGCAATTATATTTGGCAATCATTGGCTAGGTTATCCCATATTCATATTCAAGAGGCAACTCCATAGTAAAGGTGCCAAACAGAGTAACCCCTAAACCATGAGTTAACTGAGCCATACTGAACACTACATTCGGGAGGTGGAATACAAAGGACTCAACAGGCCTGTCACACCCGCGATCTACCACTCTATCCGGAACATAGGACGCATTCACAGATAAATAGTGTATAGGCACCATGCCTACACAGCATCTATCACGCACCCAATGATCATTAAGATGAGCGCTATACGAACATGAGTATAAACATGATGATAATCTATCTATGCCAAGTATATAATCAAAGCATACTACAAGCAGTATAATTAAGAATATAGTAATTAATGTCTTAGTCATATCAATTATATCTAAACTATTATGAACTAGACTATGAACTAGCACACAATGATGAACAATATGATGAACTAGAACACATAGATGAACTAGAGTATGAACTAGAACACAAACTAGAACTAGATTAAGAACTAGAAGATGAACTAGACGATGAACTAGAAACATAATTAGATCCATAATGTTGATACAAGAGAGAAGATCTTGGGTTTACCGAGCATTCTCGCGACTAGATCTGGAATCCAAGCGAAGCTTGCCTCTTCTAATTCTAATTCTATCTAGCTATGCCTAAGTTGATGTGGCTCTAAGGAAATTAGGGTTTCTGATTGATCCTCCTCCTCTTCTAATGACTTGAGATCTGATGATGATGGAGAGGGGGGTCTGGGGTCTGGTTATATAGCCCTGAGGGATCAACCGCAGTCGTTAGATCAAACCGACTTAAGGTACGACCGAGATGCATCCTAGAGGTCGGTGGAGATAGCTTGCAGAAGACGGAAGCCAGCGGGCCCAGGGGGGACCGGTCGGTCATAGGGTGGGACCGGTCGGTCCCACCTGGCAGCCTCTCGCGGTGGTCGACCTCCTGGTGTCTTCTTGCGTCCTCTGGAGTCTTCTAGAATAATCCTGACGTGGTGGTGGCGTTATCTCCCGTCGGTTTCCTTCTATGGGAAGCTATCGATGCTGATTTCCTGTTTTAGTCCCTGCAGAATCATAGTTCACCAAAACTCGTGGAATATTGTCAGTTGAAACCCTAAACCTTTGTTGGTGATCAAATTCTTGCCCTTTTCATATTTATTTATCCCTTAATTATGGTAGATAACCAATGTCAACAACTCCCCCAAGCTTACCTTTTGCTAGTCCCTTAGCAAATAATCATGATGAATCAGGAATTGCTACTATGCTTTCACATCTCAATGGTACATATGTTCAAACAAAAAATCTTCCCTTGGATTAGAGTTAACTATTCTGACTTTCTCATATTACCTTTTACTATGGAGCTTTTGCCTTCACCTGAATTTTGATCAAGCATTTGTCATCCACAGGTTTCAGGTTCAGAGTTTATTCAGAACAACTTTGTCTAAAACTCAATAAAATTTAAGTTTGAACAATAGGTATTTAAGAGGGATTACGACAGAGCAACTATTCATCATTTTCATCATGAGCAAAATTAAGTTCATATCAACTTAGGCATTTATTCATTATATACTATATTTATTTGGTTTTATAATAGTTATTCATCTTTTTATGGGTTTTTTATATATATTGACCTGGATCTAGCTAAAACGAATTAATAGTAAATGAAAATAGTCGTGGTACGATACTTATCGTGATAACTGAGGGTGCTCTCCCCCAAGCTGGATCTTGACATGATCTTTTCCCAGAAGATGAGTAGACCATCAGCAGTGGCTTAAGTCCCTCTCTTCTTTATTTCCTGCTGAACTTAAAAATAGACAACACAACTAGTGAAACTTGATTAAGTGTTAGTGATAAATATTCTTTCCCTTTATCTAGTTGTCTAAAGCTCTTAAGATCATTTATGTTCTTTCTTTCCACTAAGCAGAAATTCAGCAGTTCTCTATAGTGTCTCTTTTTAGATTTAATGGTGAGCCTTCATGTGCCCACATATTTTTGTTTCTCTTTTTTTTAATTAATGGTGAGCCTTCATGTGCTCACATATTTTTGGTGTTTTGAATTTATTTATAGAATGAAAAACTTAAGAGGATAGAGATACTTATGTGGATACATGGGGGTGCCTTCCCCCAAGCTGAATGTTGACGTAGTCACTTTGCAATGTAGCAGACTGGCAGTGGATATGTCCTTCCTCTATTAGAGCTTTGATTGATGTTGATGTTTGTTGAGACAGTGCTCCAACATTGGATGGAGCATTCACTTGTTCGTCAGCTTTTCTTGGCCTTTCAAATCCTATAAAACTCAAATAGACAACAAAACTTGTGGAACAGATTAAGCATTAGCGGTTGGCCACTCAAGCCTTAGTTATCTAGAATTTCAGTAAGATCTCTTTCTTTATATTTTAATATATATTTTTTTTACGATGCAAGAAAAATACAACAGGATGAATGTATGCATATTTATTTTTAGTATTATTATATTATTATTATATTTTTTATGCCACCACGGTGAACATTCCTGTGGGTTTTTACACACCATAGAATTATTCACATTGGGCTTCATGGTTTATGATGTAGTGTAACAAATGCAATATTTTTGATTCCTTTTCTAATGCAATGCAGAAATTAATATGTAGATGTATTATTATTTTTTATGCCTCCACATAGAATACATTTATGGGTTTTAACACACCACTAAACTGTTCTCATGGGGCTTAAAGTTTTTCATATTTTTATTTTCTTTTCTAATGCAGATATAATTTGCTAAAAAGTAAAGAAATATGGATAACTACCGAGTTACCTTCCGACGAGGATTCGATGTTTATAGTCTATCGAACAAGACTTCTTGCACGCTCTTTATTCTTCCTTGGGTGCGTCAACAGATCCTCGTGGTGAAGACCTTAGTTGTACTTGAGTAGAACTCTCTTTCTTCTTCAAGTGGCTGGTGGACTTGTCTCCTTTGGTTCACTGCTCTTCATATTCTTTAATGGGTGTTGGCATGGTCATTTACTTTGAATCCTTGATAGCGTAGATGTTCATCACTTCTCTTGAGCTATAACCATTGATGATTGGCTCTTGAGTGGACGAAGACTTCGTCGGCATCATAGTGCAATTCCTATCTTCTGTTGAAACTCAGATAGACAACAAAGCTCGTGGAATAGATTAAGGGTTAGTGAAAAACTACACTTTAATTATTTTAGAGTCTTGATTTATTTCTTTCAAGCACAAAGCAACATAGTTTTGGATTTCCATTTATGTATGTGACTCAATGATGGTGCAATAATCACATATGTATCAAGAAAATAGGAGGTAAATGTCAAACTAATATTTTAAAGTGAAGCATTAATACTGTAAGCTAGCAACATTCTCTAGAATTTATGAAACTTTGGGAGACCACTCTTTGTACAGTGTGTCCTACTCGCAAAACTAAGGCAGAGATCAAGTGCATAAGTTCTACTAGTGAGAAAACACCAAAAGAACCAAAACTTCATTTACTCTACTCTAGCCTTAGACACATTTAATATGATAAGATTGATATTTTGTGCATTGTTTCATTCTTAAAACATGGGTGATGAAATCAGAAGAGTGAGCATGAATTTGACAACGAGGGTTGAGTTGTTCAAGACTAAGTGATTAAAAGAGTGATACTCAAAAAACAAAGCATGTTGAGTTTTATAGATTAAACATTTAAAGTTGTAACTCAAACATTTTGATTCTTTTGATTTAAGTGCAGAGCAAGACCAAGGGAAAGCTTTTGTAGAGAATGATCACTTACCTTAAAATATTACCTTCATCATTAAAACGCAGTGGCGCCATGTGATGAGGGATAGATGATCTATCATGACCCCTTCCTTTTGTTTGAAGCTTCTCCTTGCATCTTGAGCTTGTTCCTGAACATCTTGTCTCCTGTGTTGCACTTTATCTTCCTCAACCTCTAAGCTACCCTTTTTCTCTCTCCTCATGAATTATGTTTGGACTTATTGCTCCACTTATTGTTCTATTCCTAAAAGCATTAGTGGACAACACATACCCGAAGGGATATACAAGTAATAACAAGGGTAGTGTTGTCATAGAGCTAAAGTCACTTTCTATGCTATAGAGAAGTTAATCTTGGCATTTTAATTAGCATAGAACTTGTATTCCATATTTTATTTTCCTTCATCGTTCACCACTACTTCTTCTCTAAAGGATTAATTTTATTTTGTATCTTAAGTTTGATTTCTATGCTTAGAATTTGTAATATAATTCAAACTTAAAGAGACAAAGGAACAATGAGTAGAGAGATTGCAAACCAGCGTGTTGGGATGTTGACAGCTTCTAGATTGGGAGGATGAGCATGGTTGTAGAATTTTTGGAAGAGCTAGCCTTCCTCCCCACACTTAGACAAAGGTAAGTGTGAATGTTGAAGCATCCCTAGCGTTGTATTTGCAACTCTCATGTTCTCAGACATTGTTCACCCTGCAGTGGTTAGTGACAAGAATACCCGAAGGGAACTAGTCCTAAGAACATAATTATTATTATTTTTATTTTTTTTTATTTTTTTTTGTAAATTAAGACAAGATTAAATTTAAAAAAGTCATAAGATAACAACCGATTGACCTCTCGGCGAGGGTTCGCAGTTTTAGGTTCGTTGAGCAAGACCTTTCTTTAATGGACACATACCCGAGGGAATGTATAAAGTTAAAATACAGGTTGTCCACTATTAAATTTATAATCCTTATCTATGCTAATGGGTAGATGGATTTGGAATTGTTTTAGCATAGACATGATTCATCATAGTTCATAGACAACTTGGTGGTTGTATTGTTTCATGGTTCAAGGCAAAGGTAGCTTATAGCAAAAGACAAAGTGAATATTCTTTGATACTTACAGTTCAGTGATGAATGAGCCATGTCTTTTGTGTGAAGTTGTTGGAGCACGTCCTATGCCTTGCTTCATCCCAGTGTGAGTTCATCTCTTGACTTCCCCATTTTGATATTGAGAGATTTCTACAGGGGTTAGTCCAACAAAATAACCGATATCTACTAGAGCATACTCTTGGTTCAAAAATCAAACTAGACGCCATGTCTAATTTAATCTAGGAAAGCATTTTAACCTAAGCACCACGCTTAATTTAAAAAGCCTTTGAAAATAAGATCAACACTCCTAGACTAAGCACCATGCTTAATTTAAAAGTTGTATGAACATACTCCAAACCTTAAGCATACTATAGTAAATAATAGTGGCATGAAAGCACTACAGAGATTCACTTTAATGGAGATGAAAGAGTGTGATCAAGGTGAGTAGTATATATATATATATATTTTTTCTTTTTTTAGATGCACATAACATGAGTGGATGCAAGTGATAAAAATTAAACATGTATGAGAGAACATAAACTAAATGGAGTGAATGTATGATGATATGCAAAGGATTTAATAAGATAAATACTCATCAATTTAAAGTCCATGAGCAAGACTGACTCACCTCGATTAAACTTATCATGACTCACAATGAAATTGTGACTGGTACAACGTTTGGTGTCGTCACTCGTCACGTGCTTGAAAACTTGTAACATTGACCTTGTGGGAGTTTGTCGAAAAGTAAAAGTGACAACAATTGTTTATACCTTATCTGGTTGATTCCTAACAAAGTGGTTGAATGGATCTTGAGGCTTGAGCAAAGCCTCTGGACCCGCAACGTAGTTTGTCGGAAGTTCAAAACCAGTCATACACCTCACCCTGCATAAGATCAAAAACTATACAAAAGCCAGGGTGGGCCTGTTTGGATAAAAGGTGAATATATCTCAATTATCACATGTGTAAGAGTTCTCCTAGATGTTGAAAATGTATTCTAGCTACCGTCCTTAATTACTCATTCGTTCTCCGGCAACGGCGCCAAAAATGCTTGTTGACACTCCTTAATGGAATCACTCTAAGATAGACTTCATAAACAATAACCTAGTGAAGGCACTAAGAAGTATATGGGACACTACTAGCATCACTTAACGTCAAGTTGTCATCCCCAACATGAAACTAGCAATGTGATTATATCTTAGCACTAACTCTAAAGATAAATATTTACCCGCAAGCGCACAGATAAATACACCCGTTGTAGCAGCATTTTACCCAGAGATGTTCCAAGTATCGTTATTTATATTTAGCACTAGGAATGAAGTGAGATAAATAGGATAAGAGCTACTTTACACATGTGATAGGAGAATTGAGAACAAAGCAAGAACACACTCCTTTATCTTAAACAGGGATGAATCACAATAATGAGGTACACTATAAATGATAAAAGATCAATTTATGATAGTCCTTAGAGCATTTCAACTTAGACAAAACATGCGGATTAGAATAGACATTATAAAGAAGTATTCCTAAGTTATTCTAATTATAAGTCATAATATACATTGATTTGTGCAATTATATTTGGCAATCATTGGCTAGGTTATCCCATATTCATATTCAAGAGGCAACTCCATAGTAAAGGTGCCAAACAGAGTAACCCCTAAACCATGAGTTAACTGAGCCATACTGAACACTACATTCGGGAGGTGGAATACAAAGGACTCAACAGGCCTGTCACACCCGCGATCTACCACTCTATCCGGAACATAGGACACATTCGCAGATAAATAGTGTATAGGCACCATGCATACACAGCATCTATCACACACCCAATGATCATTAAGATGAGCGCTATACGAACATGAGTATAAACATGATGATAATCTATCTATGCCAAGTATATAATCAAAGCATACTACAAGCAGTATAATTAAGAATATAGTAATTAATGTCTTAGTCATATCAATTATATCTAAACTATTATGAACTAGACTATGAACTAGCACACAATGATGAACAATATGATGAACTAGAACACATAGATGAACTAGAGTATGAACTAGAACACAAACTAGAACTAGATTAAGAACTAGAAGATGAACTAGACGATGAACTAGAAACATAATTAGATCCATAATGTTGATACAAGAGAGAAGATCTTGGGTTTACCGAGCATTCTCGCGACTAGATCTGGAATCCAAGCGAAGCTTGCCTCTTCTAATTCTAATTCTATCTAGCTATGCCTAAGTTGATGTGGCTCTAAGGAAATTAGGGTTTCTGATTGATCCTCCTCCTCTTCTAATGACTTGAGATCTGATGATGATGGAGAGGGGGGTCTGGGGTCTGGTTATATAGCCCTGAGGGATCAACCGCAGTCGTTAGATCAAACCGACTTAAGGTACGACCGAGATGCATCCTAGAGGTCGGTGGAGATAGCTTGCAGAAGACGGAAGCCAGCGGGCCCAGGGGGGACCGGTCGGTCATAGGGTGGGACCGGTCGGTCCCACCTGGCAGCCTCTCGCGGTGGTCGACCTCCTGGTGTCTTCTTGCGTCCTCTGGAGTCTTCTAGAATAATCCTGACGTGGTGGTGGCGTTATCTCCCGTCGGTTTCCTTCTATGGGAAGCTATCGATGTTGATTTCCTGTTTTAGTCCCTGCAGAATCATAGTTCACCAAAACTCGTGGAATATTGTCAGTTGAAACCCTAAACCTTTGTTGGTGATCAAATTCTTGCTCTTTTCATATTTATTTATCCCTTAATTATGGTAGATAACCAGTGTCAACAGGGGTCTAGTGTGTCCCTTTGACGAGACGGAAGGCGTTCGAGGGGGGTCGGGTGAGGCGAAGTTTTTGCCTGAGGGGCCGGATCTGTCCGAGCCGCTTTGGTCAGGCTCGGGCGAGTCAGAGTTCGCCTTTAAGGGGGTCAGTTACACCCTGGTCTGTTCGACTGGGTTGGGTGAGGTGGGGCTTGCGGTTTGGCTCATGGGCTTGCTTAAGAGAATCTCCAAGGTTTTGCATATGTTTTTTTTGGCAAAATTAGGAGTTTGCCAAGTCTCAAAAGAATATGGCAAAGATAAAAAGAGACAATCTCCAAATGTTTTTGCATTATCACTTTGCATATATGCGCGGGGGAGAGAGAAAACGCGCGAGGGGACGCGCGGAGGACGAAAGTCGTGCATGGAGCGACGATGCCAAACGCGGACGAGGTTTGCATATATGCCTACTCATCCTAGGATTTTGCCAAGTTAACAAAAATGTCAAGCCCATTTGTCAAACCGTTGGATAGAAGATTTTTATACTTTTTTTTTTGCAAAAACAAGAATGCAAAACCCATTTGCAAAACCGTTGGAGATGCTCTAAGTGTTTGATGTGTCGTTTGTTACCTCTGATTGAGGGGGTGTTCGTTTCCGTGGCAAAAAAATTTTGCCAGTCACATCGGACGTTGCGGCAATAGTTTAGCCTATTAAAAATAAACTAATTATAAAACTAATTACATGGTCATATGCTAATTACTGAGACGAATCTATTAAGGTAAATTAATCCATCATTAACGAATGTTTACTGTAGCACAATATTGTCAAATCATGGACTAATTAAGTTTAATAGATTCATCTCGTGAATTAGTCTCCGGCTGACAAATTAGTTTTTTAATTACTATATTTTTAATAGGCTAAATTAGGACCGCAACGTCCGATGTGACTGGCAAATTTTTTTTGCCAGGGATCCAAACACGTATCCCTGATCTTGGTACCCAACAGATTATATGTGACGTTACATTTTGTTTTGTAGCTCGACATGGATGTGGAAATGGGTAGCAATTAAAGAGCAGCGACAGCAACAAGGAAACGACATGGCTAAAGCCACGGTCCTCTGTAATGTTGTACGACCATGCTATTTTAAATTAGCATAATTGGTTATATTATATTAAAATTGAACTCTCATTGCTAGCGGATATATAAAATAAAACAGTTTACTAGTAGACACTCTATTTTTATCTTATCAAACTTGCTAATAGACACTATGCATAATAAAAAAAACTTCTCAACATTGGCTGACACATCAACTCAATGTGTCCTATGCCTTCCTTCATCGGAATATACAAGAACATGTTCTTTGTCAGCAACCGACTGACTTTGGCAATCCCACCCGTCCTGACGCCGTCTGTTAGCTTGACAAGTCTCTTTATGGCCTTCGACAAGCACCGAGGGCTTAGTTTGATTGAGGCCATGTTTAGTTCTAAATTTTTTCAAGATTCTCTGTCACATCGAATCTTTAGATGCATGCATGAAGTATTAAATGTAGATAAAAAAAATTAATTGCACAATAGACAAATGCAGCTTGGTGATCTCCGAGTTCTTCATATCCCTACTGCCACAGGACACGGGCCTCCCCCGTGGTGGTTGTTGGCGGCAATAAGGACGACGACGTCCAGGAGACGCTTCTGGAGGCATCCTCTCTCGTGGGGGCAAAACCCTAGCCGCCGCCACCGCCACCTCCTCACATCACTTTCTCTCCATCTCGCCGCCGCCGGAGCGCGCCACCGGGAGGCCCGAGCGGCAAACCATGATGGTGGCGGCGGGGCCTTGTCTCAGCGACGCCCTATTTCTGGCACGACGTAGAAGGGGCGAAGCTGGGTGGCCGATGATGGCGCTTGCCTGCGTGGGCAGCAGATCCGTTTGCGGCTGATTTGGCCCTTCGCGGCCCGATCCGATGGAGTCGCAAAAATCGGATCAACCACCACGCGACTCGGTCGCCGTCTCGCCGCGCCACTGCTGAAGGCGGGTTCGGCGGAGCCAGAGCCGTCGCGTGCCTAGGCATCGACGGTCTTACTCGTGTAACGGTGGCAACCGGCCTAGACGTGTACGCCAACGGCCAGATCAAGACGAATGTGGCAATCATGGCGTAACAGTTCGGCAATTGGTGGGCAATGACGATCCTATCATGTTTCGACGGCGGTGACGCATGTGGGCGCCACTTTCCTTGCTGGAGGCGTAATCTTTCATGCGGATCTTCCCGGATGAAAATCCATGTCCAGTTCTCTGGCGGGGCGATGATGACATTTGCAGATGTCATTTTCTCATTGGAGGCGTCGCTCTTGAAAGATTCCTTGAGTTGTCGGCAACGAGATGGTGACTCCTTTGCATATCCACTAGGTGCTTCGTGTTGTTGCCAGAATACAACATCCAGTGTCTTCAAGGTCGTCAGTGTCCAACGATCTTTCAGTACCGTTATTAGGTCTGACAGACGTGTGTGGCGGTATTGTATCGACGTTGGTGGTCATAGTATTATGAAGTTGACATTACAGAGCAAGTCATTTGTCGCGTAGGGCTACTAGAGTTTCTTATTGGGATATTTTTTTTCCTTCCGTCAATTTCTTTTATTTTAGTTTTCTCTATTGTAATAATTTGGCATGATTCTACTGTTTGGTAGATGAAGCCGAGTATGAAATATCATCCTTTTATCTAAAAAAATAAGCTTGTGGAATCGATCGTGAAGGGCGCGGCGAACGTGCTGCGGTCGTCCGCCCGAGCGCCCGGGGCGCTCCTGCTCCTGCGTGCGCTACTGCCACGCCCACGCCGCCACGCTCAACGAGTCGCATTGGACGGACACCGACTACCACTACGGGAAAATCAATCTTTGCCGAGTGCCTGTGGCTTTGCCGAGTGCCAAATTTCGGGCACTGGGCAAAGAGCCTCTTTGCCGAGTGCCGGCCACGTGGCACTCGGCAAAGCGCAAACACAAGGCAAAACATGTTTTGCCGAGTGCCACGTGGCCGACACTCGGCAAAGAGGGGCTCTTTGCCGAGTGCCAGCCACGTGGCACTCGGCAAAGCATGTGGCCCCGAACTGCGCCACGTGGGTGGTTCTTTGCCGAGTGCCACGTGGCTGGCACTCGGCAAAGGCACCTCTTTGCCGAGTGCCAGCCACGTGACACTCGGCAAAGTGGTAGGGTCTTTGCCGAGTGCCACGTGGCTGGCACTCGGCAAAGCCAGTTTTTAAATTACATTTTGAAGCAGTAAATTAATCCAAATGAAAAAGTTTTTAACTACAAAGTTGGTTAACTTATCAAGATGAACAATTTTTGTTTTGGTGATTTTTTTCATTTGACAAACTTAAAATAAATTCGTTCACAAATCTTATATATCTCTCCGGTAGTGTATAAAACTACAAGAGTGATATATAATGCTTGTGAATAATATTAGAACCACAATGTCGGATGCACAAATAGTCAAACAACCAAAATAAACTTTGTAGATCTTGACAAGTTATGAAAGTTTGTAGTTGATAACTTTTAAATTTGAAGTCATCTAGTTATGCAAAACTGCGTCGAATTTGAAAATTTTAAAATTCAAATTTTTCAAAATATCTCAGATGGAGAAATGACCAAAATGAAAGTTGTAGATCTCGAAAAGTTATGAAACTTTGGTGTTGACTATTTTTTGATTTGAAATCATCTTGTCAACGAAAACTACGTTTCAAATTGTAAAATTTGAAATTCAAATTTTTATAAACGACCTCGGATGGAAAAACTACCAAAACAAAAGTTGTAGATCTTGAAAAGTTATAAAACTTTGTAGTTTACAACTTTTTGATTTGAATTCGGTTAGGGCCTCAAATAAGCAAGTTACACGCGGTTTAGTATAATATATGAGTAATCGAAACGGAGACGGAACGTATATGAGTCTATAGTGCAGTGGTAGAGGAGGCTTCGCGCAAACGAGAGGTCGTGAGTTCGAATCCTGCTGACTGCGTGAGAGAAAATTGCGTGAAAAATAAAAAATAGTAGAACTTGCGATTTCGAGGGCGACAAGTGGGCCCTTCCTCCAATTAAATAAAATTTTTTCCCTATTTTTTTAGGGTTTTTTTTATTTTTTTCTTTGCCTAGTACCCGATATTTGGCACTCGACAAAGAACCCTTTGCCGTGAAATTCTTCGCCGAGTGCCCTTCGCCGAGTGCGGCACTCGGCGAAGCCTTCGCCGAGTGCAAAAGGATCTTTGCCGAGTGCTGGCAGCACTCGGCAAAGATAGCCAGCACTCGGCAAAGATTGATTCTGCTGTAGTGTACTACAAGTCGCACAACGTACGTACGCACGGACTGACGGACGACGACGTTGCAGTAGTCGCGCCGAGTAGCTAGCCTAGCCTAGCTCCTGTGTTAGTGTTACTGTAGTATTAGCGTACTGATTTGGGTTTGGCCAGTTGATCGGGGCCTGAATCGTACTGTATTAGTTTTGGTCAGCTGTGGTACGCGTACGGCAAGACGGTGGCGGAGGCGGCTGGCCAAGGAGCACGGCATCGACCTGTTGGTGGTGAACCCGTCGTTCGTGATCGGCCCGGCGCTCTGGGCTCAAGCCCACCAGCACCATACTCATCGTCCTCGCCATGCTCAAAGGTTCGTGAGCAGCAGCCAGAAAGGGGACGACGACAGGCCGCACAGGATGGAGACCAGCAAGGTCAGGGCGCTCGGCTTCATCGGGTGTTCGTGACTCTACTCTTCTGGCACTAGGTGGTGGTTGGCTTGGTCAGAAACATTTTTTAAAAAAATAGTAGATGCAAATAATCGTGTGTTTCTAACCCTTTTGGCATCTGGTATTTGTGATGTTTTTTCTCTGATACGCACGAGTGTGCATATCGTTGTATTAGAAGAAAGCAGTTTATGTTAGAAGATGCTGTTGATCTGATACATTGAGAAGTATGCAAATCTGATAATTAGAAGTTTTTTTTGTGATGTTATAAATTCAATTCAAATCTCATACATTTTTGCTGCAAATAGACGAGTCCTATGAACACCAAACTCAGGTCGGCATAAATTCAGACACATTGAGAAGTACGTATGGCTAGGCAAATTCAGACGTCCATCATATCTTTCATGAGGAGTTTGGCACCAGGCCTGGGAATGGGGCCTTGGTCTTGGACCGGCCCTGTGGCCTCCAGGCCCATTCTTTGGATCATGGGTCAATTTATTTTATCAATCTATTTTATCTAGATGCTGTGGTCTTAATGCTCCGTGAGTAATATGAGTAGATCTAATAAATAGTTTTCTATAATCATGAACCATAAATACGATAACACTTCTAGGAAATTTGATATACAAAATTTAAAAGATAAATTTGCTATACGACACTGTTCTATAGTGATATTTATCGATGGACACTATTTAATATCGTCTTTCCTAGAAAACACTCTTCAAATATAGTAATTGACTCCTAAACACTATGACAATTAATATAATATTATCCTAGAGTGCATGAGAGATAAGTTAACAGTGACCAAAGTACTCTTACTATTTCAGTATAGCCTTTTATAGTTATCTAAAAAGCTTTTACATATAGAGTTTGATGAAGGCAAACTTTATATCAAAAGTATAGTGCTCAGTGAGATCTACAATTGTTTAGTTAATAATTTTTATTAAAATTACTTAGAGTATGAAAAAGTATTTTAAATTTTTCAGATTTTAATTTTTTAAAATTTAGAATATCTTATTAAGTCATATAGTTGAATATTTTTTTACTAATTTAAAGTTTAAAATTTTTAAATGTTAAATTTAAAAATCTAAGAAAATAAATAGATATTTAGGATTCTAAATGATTTTAGATTAAAAAATTATCAACTACAAAGTTATAGATCGTATTGATAATTATAACTTCTCTATGTTCTATATCAACATACAGGGTCATTCTATAGTTTAAATTTTGAATTCCAAATTCTGATAATTAAAAAAAATATTTTGACAGTTCTGATAGTTTTTAATTAAAAATTATCAACTACAAAGTTATAGATCTTATTGAGCACTATAAATTTGATATAAAGTTTGTCTTCATCCGACTTTGTATGTAAAAGTTATGTTCATTTTAGATAAATAAAGGTTATATATAGAAATAGTTAAGGGTATTTTAGTCACTTTTAACTTCTCTCTCATCCACTCTAAGATAATAATATTTTAAGGTAAAATTGGGTATAGGACACTGAAAGTGAACTCTCTTTGCTAACAGACGTTGAAAACAGTTTGTTGGTGGACATTCTATTTCTTGTCAAATCTGTTGATGGCCATCGTGCACAATATTTTTTTACAAAATAAATATAAAATCATATAAATGCTCAAAAATTGTGAAATCTTCTATACTTTATATGTCGAGAACTACATGGTAAAATATAGTTTTGCATTGAAATGACTATTTTGCCCCGCTTCATAAATAAACAAAATTATACCATGGTTAATTGGTTTATATATCTGTAGGACACTAAAAATCTTGGCAAAATCATAGAATGTGTATAACATCAAATCATAACTATGCTAAAAATATCAGCTTCAAATAAAAAGTTTAATATATCACTTAAGCTTCACAGGAGATAAATTTGTAACTCAGTCATGCTAAATATACCATTACAAACTTTATTATTTTGAGCTAATATTTTTTGTATAGTCAAGATTTGGTGATGTATGAATTCTATGTTTTTTCAAGATTTCTAGTGTTCTATAAACATATGAACAAAATAACCATGATTAACTTTGTCTATTTATGAAGAGGAGTAAAATGGTTATTTTAGTACAAAACAATATTTTACCACGTAGTTCTCATCATGTAGAGTGTAGAAGATTTTCTAGTATAATTTTTGGGTACTTATATAATTTTATATATATTTTGTAAAAATATATTATTGCGCATGATATCTGTCAGCAAAATCGACAAGAAATAGAGTGTCCGTCAACTGCTTTATTTTATATGTTCGTTAGCAAAGAGATGTCACTTTCAGTGCCATGTAGTTAATTTTGCCTTATTTTAATTGTCCCAGTGTCTAGGAGCCAACTACCATAATCAAAGGATATCTTCTAGCAAAGACAATATTGAATAATGTTTATCAGCAAATATCACAATTGAACAGTATCCTATAGCCTATTTTTCCACACCAATATATACCAGCATACTGCCTCGCCTAGGTTTGAGTCACATGCTTATTTTCTCTCAGTAAATATTATTAAAATAGCTGAAATCAACCAAAATAAGCTTTAGTGAACATGTCTATATATAAAACATTTTTTAAACATATATATTTTTGGTGTTTTTATAGACGTTGAAGAAAATTTCAAAAATATTTAAACCTTGGATGATATATATATCCACAATTCATGTTACTAGCCTAGTCTGTCAAGATATATTCTAGGATAGCCTAAAATCTTACTCCATTCTTCAATTATAAGGCGGGCTAGAAAGTCTGAAAGATTGTTGAGTAAAGAAAATGATACTCTAACCAATGCTAAAAAAGACGCTAAGCGGTTTCTAGGTAGTGATCCCTCGCCTAGCATCTCAAATTTTGCTTTCAACCTTTGATATCATTAACTGTTGCAATTTTATAATCTACATGTAAAGTTTAACTATAGCTTTTATTGTATTCTTTCTTCAATATTTTCTTTTATATTTATGAAAAATGGATTCTAGGTGCAAAACCTGATTTTTTTTGGAATTTATTTCTTTTTTTTGTCAAAACTGTACATTTATATCTTAAGTCAAAACCTATATCAATACTAAAAAAAACTTTTTCGAGGCGGGTATTTTTTCCGTCTCGGTTAATATTCTCCAGAAAACAAAAGAAAACCAAAAAACTTGTAACTTCTAAGAATCAAACCCATAACCTCTTGCTTCATAGTACTATATCTTTAACACTACACCTCACACTCATTGATGTCTATATAGAATATGTTATTATTTTATATCAATATTTCGTAATCTTATATTGAATATTTAGGCTACTAAATAAACTCAAATGAAAAACTTATAACTACAAAATTTTAAATCTTGTTAAGTACTATAACTTTAATATAGAATGTACCTACATTAAAGATAGTTTGAAAAATTCAAAAAGTTAAGTCTTAAAACATGTAAATTTCAACATATTTGAGACTATAGATGATTTTAAAATAAAAATTTATCAATATCAAAGATGTAGCTTAGGTCTGTCACTACAACTTTGATATTAACTATGTGAATATTTGAGATCGTTTAGAAATTTTAAATTTTAAATTTCAAAATCTATAACCTTCAAACACATATTGGGACTCTAAATAACTTTAAATTTAAAAAATTTCAACTACAAAGTTATAGATTATATTGAGAACTATAATTTTTGTGTAGACTATGTCAACATATGAGATCATTTGATAAGTTTAAATTTCAAATTTCAAAATCTGTGCACTTATAACCATATTTTGGGACTCTAAATAGTTTCAATTCAAAAGTTATCTGTACACTTATAACCATATTTTGAGACTCTAAACAGTTTCAATTCAAAAACTTTTGAACTACAAAGTCGTAGATCTCGTCGAGGGCTACAATTTTGGTATAAAGTCTGTTTTTATCCAAGTTTATATGAAAGAATTATAAATTATTTTTGTTGCAGCCATTAACCGGTTAATTGATTTACTGAGACGGACGCTTAAAACGACCACCTCAAAAAATAATTGATTAACTGAGAGTTATTTTAAGATGACCGTCTCGCTTAATCGATTAATGGAGGCAAACACCGGATGTCCGCCTCAGAAGCTCGGTGCCGTAACCTACGGGGCTAAGATGGACGTGTGCATACAAAGCAGAAAGAGAAGGCCGGGGTGGGTCACCATCTAGCGACACAGGTCCAAATCGAAACAAAACAAATAACCTAGCTTGTTTATGAAAGGAGCCTGACTTTATTTTATTCCATCTCGACACCCGAACATACAAAACAACAACTTAATTATTGGTGCCTGCTTGTGGTAACTTAGTAAAGCCAACGGATAGATCGAAGCATGGATCGATCGATCGATCTCGATCGGCTGTGGCACACGCGCGTGCGCGCGGGCGCCATGGTTGGATTGGATTGGATCTCAGTTGGTCTTGCAGCCGCAGCCTTCAGGGAGGAAGTCGCGGCACCTGTACCGGCCGCCGGTGCCGGACACGGGGACGCAGGTCTTGCAGGTGGCGGGGCACTTGGTGAGGAGGTCGTCGCAGGTGTAGACGCCCGACCAGCTGGTGCACTCGGCGCAGCACGGCTTCTTCGGCGGCCCTGCGGAAGGCAGCAGCATGCATGATCAGCTCGTCATCATCGTCACACTCGCACGCACGCAAACGAACATCGTCTAGAACGCAGGCTCCTAGAAAACTAGGACGGTTTTGTTTAGTAGATTGCATCTCTCTCCATCACATCAATATTTAGATGCATACATGAGCATTAAATGTTGGTAAAATAAATAACTAATTGCACAGATTAGTTGTAAATTGAGACAAATCTTTTGAATTTAGTTAGCACATGATTGAACAATATTTATCAAATACAAACGAAAGTGGCAAAGTTGAAAAAATTTTAGCATCTAAATGAGGCCTTAGATGAAAATTTCCAGCGTCAAGAGACATATGCACACACATGCTGCTGCAAGTAAGTACCGTACCGTATCCTTTGGCCACAGCGGCAGAGACCAGAAGGGCCTGGAGAACCAGGATCGCCAACAGAGTGCTGCCCTTCATCTTCTCGACCTCTACCAGCACCGCTTGTTGTTGCTGCCGAGTGCCGACGCTACTTAGCTTGGAGTAATAAGAAAGAGGCTTCGAGTTTGGCACATGTACTACTACTAGACGAGAGCTACGTACTCTATATATAGGCGGGCCGGGTGCGTCCTGATGATCGGGAGGACATGCCATGTGCACAGCACAGTATTATTGCAGTACGTGCGGGTGCGGTCCTACACCATGGACCGGGTTTTTTTTGTTTCAACAAAAACACGTGTTAAGCGAGGCTGACTGCTGCAGGCGCGGCGAGTCGTGGAACATCATTTTTCTGTAGCACGCACTATTATATTTGGTCGTCCTAGCTACTGTATCTGTTAGCTGGTCAAAAATGGACTGCGGTACGTTGCCACAATGACACTGGCACCATCATAGTTTTCCTTTTTTTTTTTACAACAACTGTCTGGCTGGCTCCAATAATGCATCCTACTGCATGGATGTACACAAGCTGAGATCTGGTGCATGGATGCAGGTGCATCACGTGATCGATCATTATTGCCGCTAGCTCCTCTTGTCGGTCGATCTGCCCTCGCACGTCATCGTTGCGAAGGTTCTCATCACATCCAGGACCAGCGCCACCAACGTACATCACCGCGTACGCGTGTACGCGCTGCTCTTCTCACCTCTGCGATCCAGAGCCGGATTGAATATGGCTGGAATGCATGCACATTGCCACGCGCCGAAGCGCGCGACCGGTGGGTGACGAGCGGCCGGCGTGAGAAGAAGACCGAACGTCGGGAAGGATGAACGCCTTGTGTGGTGTACGGTAGATAAATTGACAATGCAAGAGATTAGATAGAAGTGTAATATGGTCATTAAAAAAAATACATGGATGTATTTATATACATAAACAATATTAATAAAAGAAATAAAATATCATGAAAATAAAAAAACAAATGTTTAGAGTCCTATTTCAGAGAAGTCGATTTCTATTTTAACGAAACCACTTCTTTAGAGTGTCATAATAGCAATTTTCTAAGCAGAGGAGAGGAGTTGTTTGATTGCTAGCCACACTTTACCACACTTCATCTTAGATAAGTTTGACCAAATTGGTAAGTGTTTGGTTGATGACTAACCTTAGGCAAGATTTTTTTGGACTCCACATGTCATGGAGTAGAAAAAGTGTGACAAAATTCCCTTAGATAAGAAAAGTGTGACCATACTTTTAATTGCCACACTTTGTGTGGCTTATCACACTTTGCCTAAAGCTAGGATGTGTGACCATACTTTTAGTTGCCACACTTTGTGTAGCAGAGTGTGGTTGGGAACCGAACAGCCCCTAGTGAGAATTAAGGATGTGGGTGGAGCGAACCGTGGTTCTCCCCGGTTCAACTAAATGAACTAGATATATAAAAATGAGAAAATAAATTATCTAGTTAGTTATTTAAATTAAACTAGAGGAGAACCGTAGATACCCATTGGAGCACCATCCCCATCCACAGTGAGAATGGACATTAGTGTTCTGAGTCGGCTGCTGCAGTTTAAGTATTCGACGGCGTTGAATCGTTACCACCCGATCCCAATCGACGGTCTACATCGTGTGTTCGATACGGTTTCCTGTCCAGGCTGTTAACGGGCTTAGGGCAGTCCCAATGCTAAAAACTACATGTGGTTTCCATGTGCTTTTAATATACATAGACACCATGTATAAAAACTATGGTCACAATAGATAGTTTCTATATAATTTTTTTTTGTCCAATCAAATATCTTCTCTCTTCATTCTCAACCAATCATATCTCTTTATATCTTGGTTCTCGTGTAGATATTACAATGGTTGGAAAAAACATGGGCCATCCATTCAGTGAGATCGAACGTTCGAAAAATAGAAGGTACCCAACTGAAAGTACCGGGAGGTACCAAATAGGTGAATATGGTACCAAATTATATGAGGTAAGTACCAAAAAATATAGGGTCAGATCTATTTTTATTTTTTATTTTATTTTCGAATAAGGGTAAATTAGTCATTTTACTATCCCAAGGTAAAAATTTATTGTGCTGTGTTCGTGGGCTGGGCCTAGTATCTACACGGGAATAGATAGTTATCAGTAAACCTTATATGTTCAAGGGAATAGATAGCCGATGCCAACCAGAAATCAAATCAAAAATCTAGCACTGAGAAATTAATCAATCCGAAATGTTGTATACATCCACCATTATTGATAATTCAGTAAACCAGAAATGTTGTATACAACCAGAAATCAAATTTGAAATTAATTGGAAATAGATAGCTATATGTATATCATGAAACAACTCTGAAGGGGGCCAAGCAGCAGCATGCGGCCGTGGGGGAAGGCATTAGCCGTCAGCGCCAAGGGTGGTGGGCGCGGGCGGCTGTGGGGGAGGGCCGGAGACGCCAGACACTACTGGCCGCTGCGGCGGGTAACGACGGCGGCGTTTGCTGGCCGTCGAGGGAGCCGGGAGCACTAGCGCCGGTGACCTACACTGCTGTTCGCCATGGTGCGGAGTGCCGATGGCGGGCCCTGGCGGCGGGATGAGTAGCGGCGGCACGCGCTGGCGACCGGTGGCGGCCGGGTGAGCGGCGGCAGTACGCGCTGAGGACTGGTGGAGCTGGGAATGTCGGCGGCGGGCACCGGCGCCGTGGCCTAGCGCTCCTTTTGCTAACTCACGCGTAGCAGATAGGTGTTGTTGGGCTGATCCCACAGACATGTGTTGTTGGGCTCTTGGGCTGATCCCACGTATTTTACATGTGCCCATAATATCTAATTTTATTACTAAATTACCCACCATAATATATTTTTCATTAATTACTTTATAAAAATACACAAAGATAAAAGTACCGGGAGGTACCACGGTACTTTTCCAACCACTGTAAAATATCTCATGGTTTCTTATTAAAAAACCATTTTCTTATCTCTCCTCTTTAATTAGAGTGGCACATCATCTTTTTCTTAGTTGATACTATAATTAATGAAGATAGAAACCACGTGGTTTTATTGTTGGGAGTGCCCTTAAAAGCTGAGCTGCCCCTGACGAAGTTGGGCTGGGCTAAAACCGATACTCTGAAGAAGATAATAATTAATTAAGCATCGTTTTATTTATTTATTTTTATACTGGGCAAATTTCTTGTTGGCCATTATTAGTTGGACGCGTGCACCCAAGTCTACTCACGAAAGTCAGCCGCTGCTGGGCAAAACTCTTTCACGGAACCGAAGTTTTTAATTAAGTTTTGAGTTTTAATGTCCTCATTATGTTTAGTATATTACCTAAGTTTTATTCAACAACTGAATTATTACTTTAAGTATATAAATAACTTTAAATAAATTTAATGTGCTAATAATTATTATATTCCCTTTTCATATAAGAGTTTAATTACTCTCTTATTTAGTGATATTTTAAAGTTAATTTTAAGTATGTTTTGGCATTATATATTGCTGAGAATATTTAATTTAGTGCAATTTAGTTAGTTAACTTTTATGCACTATTTAAATAATTTTTAAGTCTAAATTTTAATTTTAATTTCAGCATTAATTTTATGCTTTCATGAGCATTTTATATTTTATTGAGGTTTTAAAATTATTTTTTTCTTCATGCATTCAATTATATGTTTTCACATACACAAATTTTATCCACCACTGTATAGTAAGATGGTCTCTGGTTAAATGAAACCAACAGGAAGTTTAATTGGAGATTACTCACAGTTAATTTCTGACCAACTTTGACTTTAATTATGAGTTATTAAGATGGATTTTGTTTTGTTTCTGTCCAACACTGATGCAAAGTAAAATCCTTAAGCATATTGTCAATTCTGACTAACGTTGATTTAATTGTACACTTTAAGTACCATATTTTTTGTATACAACTTACTAATTGAGACATTATTTGGCTTCAAATTTTTCAGTAAATTATGTAGACTATATAAGTACCATAGAACCCCTAAGTTACACTATTTTTTCTACTTGGAATAATCAGGTGTATGTCATTCTCAAGGATCTGGACCTTGATTATGTGCTTAATGAGAAAAAAACACATGTTCCTTCTCCTATTTATGATTACTATACTGAGACGATGAAGGAGTACACTCCCAAATTAGAAAAATAGGAAAAATCTGATAGGATTGCCAAAGTGATTATAAGACACTTGATCTCCTTTAATATGAGGAGTTTTTTCCCTACTAAAATGAATAATAGGGAATTGAGTGTTAAGGAGCTTTACAACTTCATAAGACTCCATAAGAGCACATTTTAGAAAGGCTTTCTTTTGGGTAAGTTAATTAATTCCTGTCATGATGGGATAAGTGGTCTGAATAACTATATTAAGAGCTTGCTTGACATGACTTATGAGTTGAAGGAGTTTGGACTAGATGTGTCTGATGATTTTATGCTAAGCTACCTTATGAGTTCTATGTCAGAAAATCATGACGAACATGCTCAAAATGATAAGATTCTAACAGTATGCGAATTTTGCAAGTTACCGAATTGATGATCAGTAATAAGAATTGCTTCGAAAAAAGGTAACTAAAGTGTCATAAGTTTTTATTTAAGATATTTCCCCAACATATGGTGGATTAACTAAGGTGCAATGATGCACATCTTAATTTCTCCTCAGGTATTGCTAAGCATAAGTCCAAGGGGGAGAAGGGAAGCTAAGTGTAAGAAGCCATTAATGGAATAAAGATGAAGTCGAGCCTTGGAGCTTTGCATTAGATTAGTTTTAAATTTAGCTCTTAATGGTGTTTTTGTCATCTAAGTTTGAGATACTTATATTTTGAACTTATGCAAGTTTGGAGTTTATGAATACTTCATATTTATTCCATTATGATTTAATTGGCAACAAAATTTATTTATTGTGACATGAGTTTTTGTATATCTATTAATTATTAGTCAGATGATGAGACCTTGTCAAAATTGTGTCACTACAATTAAGCCACATTTTGAAGGGGAGAATGGGCTGTCTCATCAAAAGAGATGCTCTATTCATCAGTATTATTAAATAAAGTATGAGACTTGATAAATAAGGAAATCATACTAAGCTTTTTTGTCCCTTGGTCCAAAAATAGTCTCTAATTAAAGAATGACTTGCTTTTCACTATTTCTGGCCAAAGTTGATTAGTGTTTGCATGTTCATCAAAGTTTGTTTGTTCTAGTTGATTCTGGCAACACTGATTAAACTAGTTCAATAGAACCTGTAATTAGAGACTTATATGACTTGCTTTCACTATTTCTGGCCAAAGTTGATTAGTGTTTGTATGATCATCAAGTTTTTTTTGTTCTAGTTCATTCTGGCCAAAAACGCTGATTAAACTATGTTGGGGGAAGGGACCCTCGGCAGTGGCACCACGCAGGCTGGACCGAAAAGTGACCCAAGCACGCCCTCACAAACTTTCCCTTTTCCCATTCGTTGGACCCTTCGGGTCGGTTTTTTTCCTAACCTTCGAATACGGTCTCGACCCTCGGAGTCCATCATGTCTCTTGCAGGTAAAGGCACGCCGAGAACACAGAAAGGTGACCCTCGCACGTTCCGAGTTTCCTTCGCCGGAGACGTCAAGCTCGGTGAGTGGCGAGCGGGTGCAGACCTCGCGACAAGCGGAGCCGAGGGTCTGGCCCTCATTCTCCCGCGAAGGTGAGCAAGACCGGATGGCGGCGGGCAGGAGGAAGGCAGACTAGGGTTTTCCACTCTGCCTGTGTTTGTACGTTTCTACCCTTTCCCTGTACGGTGCCGGGGAATCTTTTCTGTACCCTTTTGTAATTTGGCCGGTGTCCCTAGGTATTCCCTATAAATACCAAGGGATGAACAGTGCTTCCAGGAGGATTTTTTGATAGGAGAGAGAAGAATTCTCCAACCAATTTATTTCCCTGTACCTTCGCTTGCACCTTCGCTTGCGTGCACCTTCGTTGGTTTCTTCGCCTACGTTTGACAGTTGTTCACCCTCGTCCCGAACCCCTGCTCTGCAGCGGAGGATGGGAAGGAGTGCATCCAACAGTTTGGCGCCATCCATGGGGATCGAAGTTCGTAATGGCAGGAAACAGAAGAGCGTCCTCAACCAGAGACCCTCGCGTGACCAGAGAGGCCACGGCGACGGTCCTGCCTGTGGAAGAGAATGTAGAACCCTCGGAAATAGAAGAAGTTGCTCCAGGGATAGAGGTCCCGGGCCCTCACACTCGATTGGTATCACGGCCACACCCGCACACCTCCGGAGGAGATGGGGAAGGAGACGAGGAGGAGTTGGGCCTCGAGGCTTTAGAGAGGCTTCAAGCTGAGTTGCAGGAGAAGAAGAGACATCTGGACCAGCTTGAAAGGCACAATCGGCTGCGCCTTATCAGGCAAAAGGCGGATGAAGCAAGAGAGCAGCTCCGCCGAATGGAGGAGTCCCTCGCAGCAGCTGAGGCCGAAGCGGAGGACTGGAATGATAGGCAAATGCCGCCGCTTCGAGAGGAGAATGTTGGGCAGGGACAGAGCAACGCTCGTCAGCCACCAGCACCCCCACCACCACCAAATTTTCGCCAACTTTACCAGAAGAGCGAGAGCCAAACATTCGTATACAGCGAAGGGCCCAACAGCACCAGATGCCCTACGACCCAAGATCACCACTCTCCCAAATACTGCAAACCCAACCCTGGCCACCGTGCTACAATCCACAAAATCTGCCCCGTTATGACGGCCTCACTGACCCTCGCCAATTCATAATGAGCTATGAAGCGGCAGTCGCCGCAGCAGGAGGAGATGAATCAACAATGGCGAAGTCGTTTGTAATCATCCTTCGTGACATTGCGCAAACTTGGTACAACAACCTTCGCCCCGGAACTGTGGATTCCTGGGCCAACCTCAGAGACAGACTCTGCACAAACTTCAAGGGCTTCACAATAGCCCCATCAAACCCCATTGAGCTGTTCAACTGCAAACAAGAAGAGCGCGAACCGCTGCAAGACTACTGGCGGAGGTTCATCCAGATTAGAGCAAGAACTCCGGGGATATCCGACGAGGCCATGATCCTCGCTGCAGTCAGTGGCCTGCGTCCAGGCCCATGTTCCTCAAAGTTTGCCAGGAAACCAGCAAGCACAATCGAAGAGCTTCATGATACAATGGAAAGATACTGTAGAGCGGACATGGACTTCAGGGCAAAGTCTGACGCTCAAAGGTCGCAGCAGAAACCACAGTTGAGGCCCCAAGCGAGAGAAAACAACCCTCGCCAAGATCAAAGCAACATTGGCGCGATTAACAAGGCAAATCCACTCGAAGATCAAAAAAGGAGCATTCCGCCTTCGGGTAACCAAAATCAACATGGATTTCCACCCCCGCCTGAACAAAGAAACCAACAGAGGGACCCGACCAAAATGTACTGTCATTTTTGTGGGCAAGGAAAGGGACACACAACAAAGCAATGCGAGTGTTTTGCCAAAGAAAAGGAGTACCAAGAGTCCAAAAGAGCCACTTCGGCCAAAAACAGAACCATCAATCACACCAGAAAACCAAATTTCAACCCAACCCACCCTCCATACCAGTACATACCTATAAACTATGGCCTACCTTCGCATCAACCATTCTACGCTCATCACCCACACTACAACCACACCTCATATCAACCAACCTCCATCCCTCAACGACAAAACACACCATACACCGTCACATACCCAACAACCCCTCAAACACAAATCAACCAACAAGCGAGCAACGCTTTACCACCACCACCACCAATACCAGCACTGCCAGCTCCACAACCTGTCAAAACCGAAGCCCAAACCCAGACAACCATCAATAACCCAACATCAACCTTCGGAGTAATACTAGCTATCACCGGGGGCTCCAACGAAGATCATGGTAACAAAAGGCAAAGGAAAGAGCATGCCAGAAGAGTGCACCACTGTTGGCATAAATTAACGCACACTCTACTTTATCCGCAAGCGCACAAATAAGATCTACCAATGTAGCACTTCACCAGAGTAACCCAGTTTTAATATCGAACCCAAAGGAACGGATAGTGATAAGTCTTAAAGCCTAACCCCTGAGTAGCTAACAAGGACGGAGAATCTAGAAGTATAGAGGGGATCATTAGGGCTGTCTAAATCCAATTCAAGAGTGATATGTTTATATTATTCTTAGTGGGGAAGTTGCCATAAAAGGTCACAAACAGAGTATGAGTCTTTTATGCAAATGTATAATCCTACCGAGCCTACACACGGGTAAGTGGACTATAGAAGAATCAACAAGGCTATAAGAGTCACCCTTGCGAACAACCACTACTACCGGCGTTATAGGAGGCATATATGAGCTATCAAGTCTAAGCACCACGCTTACACTATCCAACTACTCTAACTCTAGAATGACTAGAATTAAAGTACTCAAAAGAGAGTCATAAATCTTTAAGAATAATAAGAACAATAGCTCAAACTTAAATATAGACGTTGATTACCAAAACAATCGCTGAAGTTGATGATGAACTTGAATCCATAGGTACAAGATGAAGAAGTGGATCCGACAGGCCGGAGCTCCTTCTTGATCTCTTCCTCTCTCTCTCTCTCTCTCTCTCTCTCTCTCTTCTAGTTCTAATATAAGACTAGGTTCTAAACCTAAACTAGAGGGGTAACTAGTGTTCTACTTGATAGCTGGCTCTTGATTACAACTAGATGAACTAGATCTAATTCTAGATGAACTAGAAGAGATTCATCTAGAGGGACCTCTACTTCTAATTGAAACCCTAGTTTCTGATGTGGAGATGAATAATGAAGATGGAGATGTCTGGAGAGGGGGGTCTGGGTCTGGTTTTATAGCCCGGAGCGTGGAACGTGAGCCCTTGGATCAAACCGACTTCAGGGACGGTGGAGATGCATCCTAGGAGGCGGTGGAAGAAGCTTGCAGAAGACGGAAGCCAGTGGGCCCGGGGGGAGACTGGTCGGTCTCATGGTGGGACCGGTCGGTCCCACCTAGGAGGGTCCCACGGTGCCCGACCTCTTGGTGTCTTCTGGTGTCCTCTGGAGTCTTCTAGAATATTCCTGATGTGTCGGTTGCGTTATCTTGCGTCGGTTTCCTTCTAGAGGAAACAATCAGTGCTGGTTTCCTGGTTTAGTCCCTGCAGAATCATAATTCACCAAAACTCGTGGAATATTGTCAATTAAAACCCTAAACCTTTGTTGGTGATTGAATTCATGCCCTTTTCATATTTATTTATCCTTTAATTTTAATAGATAACCAGTGTCAACAATTCCCCCAAGCTTACCATTTGCTAGTCCCTTAGCAAAACCAAAACTTAACAATGGATCAGGAGTTGCTACAATATCTTTACTTCCAACAAGTACACATGTATTCAAACAAAAGTTCTCATATGGAATAGAAAAAAGTATCATATTATTTATCACAGGGCTTAGTACTTTACCTTGAATCCTGAGTAGTTGATAGATAGAACGATCAAATCAAGCACTATGTCTCTAGTTCTTTTACTTCACCATTATCCCGGAGTTTTATGAATTTTCAAAAGCTTTAATACATGTGTTGTCAAATTAAACAATGGATCCAAAGAGAAAGTCAACCAACCATTGAATCAAGAAGTGCATGTGTATGGAAAAATGGAGTCGGATGCTCTTTTGAATATATTCACTCTCTTCTGTTTATCAGAGACATATGGCTATTAGGCTAATTCTACTGTCAGGCACGTGCCCATTTTTTTCTGACATTTTGTTTTCTTCTTTTTTTTTATTTCGAGGTTCCGGACACTTGTCCCTTTTTATTTCCTCGGGATCTATCTTTTTGAGGTTTCAGACACTTGTCCCTTTTTATTTCCTCGGATCTCTCTTTTTTTTCTTTTCTCTCTTTTTTTAATAGCCATATGCTTCCAACAAACTTCTGAGAGGGTAGCAACAGATAATTATGAGCATTTATGCGCAAGATGGATGAAATATGCAAGTGATCTCAATTCAATGGTATGATAACTTCCCATAGGGTCACAAAGCTTAATCTAACTCAACGCAATTATTAGTCATGTTTATATTTAGAAATCTCCGGAACTTTAGTGTTGTTTAGAACAAGATAATAGCAGCTCAAATCATCACATGTCATATCCCAATTATCTAGACCTTAGATCAAGTATTTGCCATCCATGTATTTAATTTTATTTTAAGGCATCATTATTAATGAGGAGAACTCATGCTTTGAAGGCTAGGTACTTGAAAGAAATTAGATAGAGCAACTATTCATCATTTCCATGCAAAAGATTAGAGAGAGCGGGTTCTTCTCTAGTCATCAACTTCTTAAAACAAACTAGACGTACTATTTTATTTATTTAATCTAACACACTTTAAGATATAAAATAAAAGCTCATAAAAATAGTAGTAGTAATAATAATAATAGACTTAGCTGAATCGTGAAGATAACGGGGGCGCGTCTCCCCCAAGCTGGTTCCCTTAATAGCGTTGAGCCTTCATGTGCCCATATATTTTTGTCTCTTTTCTTTTTAATTAATGGTGAGCCTTCATGTGCCCACATATTTTTGTTCTTTTCTTTTTAGGGGTGAGCCTTCATGTGCTCACATTTTTTTTCATTTTGAATTTATTCATATAATGAAAAACTTAAGAGAATAGAGATACTTACGTGGATACATGGGGGTGCCTTCCCCAAGCTGAATGTTGACGTAGTCGTTCGATCTTGCAACGTAGCAGACTGGCAGTGGATATGTCCTTCCTCTATTAGAGCTTTGATTGATGTTGATGTTTGTTGAGACAGTGCTCCAACAGTGGATGGAGTATTCACATGCTCGTCAGCTTTTCTTGGCCTTTCAAATCCTGCGAAACTCAAATAGACAACAAAACTTGTGGAACAAATTAAGCATTAGCGGTTGGCCACTCAAGCCTTAGTTGTCCAGAATTTCAGTAAGATCTCTTTCTCAATATTTTTATATTTTTATTTTTTTATGATGCAAGAGAAAATGCAACAGGATAAATGCATGCATTTTTATTATTTATGCCACCATGGTGAACATTCCTGTGAGTTTTTACACACCAAAGATTTATTCACATGGGGCTTTATGGTTTATGATGTAGTATAACAAATGCAATATTTTTATTTTCTTTTCTAATGTAATGCAGAAAAATGTGTTGTGAATTAAATATGATGATGTAAGAAATGATTATGGATTAAATATAAGAAATATGCAGGAATGTAAATACGAGGATAACTACCGGTTTTTACCTTTTGGTGAAGGTTCAGATATTTAGGTCCGACGAACCGGACCTTCCCTTGGTTCAGACCTCCCAAGGTATGTCAGACGTTTGGAAAGTTGTTATTGATTGTACCTCTGAGGTGCAGACATTTTCTTCCATACTTTCTTGGTCTGAGTCTTCACTTCCTGCGGTTCACTGTCTTGAGGTTTCTCTTGTTCTTTCTTTTCTAGGACAGTGTCGATAGCTCCTTCGTCATGATTGACCTCTCTATTCTTGATAGTTTGTCTTCCTTGGCTTTGAGAGCGGCGTCTTTCACTTCTATTCTTCTTGGGTGCTTCATTAGGCATATAGTTGATGAAGTTGCATTGTGCCTTTCCTCCAGGAATGGATATCCTCTTGTAGATGATTGTACTTGTAGCGTAGAGGAATGGTCTTCCTAGGATGAGGTGGACATCATCGTCTTCTCATGTCGAGGATCAAGAAGTCTGTGGGGACTTCATGACCTCTAATTCTGACTATGACGTCTTCCATCATTCCTTCTTGTTTATGCCTCTTGATATGGTGTCACTCATGTCATTTGTTCGTCCAGCAGTTTGAAGTGAAGCATTAATTATGGAAGCTGGCAGCATCTTGCTTAGTGTGCATGTTCTTGTAGATCTAGGACCTTCACTCTGTAGAATTTGGGAGTGATAAACTTCTCCATATTTTGCTCAAGAGTGTGTCCTGCTCATAAAGACAAGGTAGAGATCAAGTGCATGGGTTCTATTGGTGGAAAAACACCAACAGAACCAAAAGTTTTGTTTATTCCTCTCTAACCTTAGGCACATTGCACAAGACAAACTTGTTGTTTATATGTTCTATTTATTCTTAACCTGAGTGATAGGATCAGAGGATGAGCATAAAAGTAGCATCTTAAAATATTTAACAGATCAAATTACTTAACCCAAGGAAGGATAATCTATGCATAAAGTGTCGATCTTTTCATAATTGAGATATATCATCTTCCAAAGGTTAGATGCACAACATTTTAGCTCATTTGGTTAAGACAGTGAGATTCAAGAGAGTAAAGCTATGAACAAGGATCAAAGGACTGAATATGTTGAGTTGATTAGGTTGGATCAAGTGAGGTGCAACTTAAACATGTTTAGTTCTTTATTTATGTTCATACTAGAATCAAGAAGAAGCTTTTAAAGTGATGGTTACTTACCTTGAAATGTTATTTTGTCATTGGAAAGTGATTGTGTTGAACCACCTTGTGGAAGCTTCTCTTGTCTTCTCTTGCTTGTCTCATAGTGTGCTTGAGAGGAGGAAGATCATAGTGGAATCATCTTTAGAGGTATCGACCTTCCTTCTCTTGTGTCGACTTATCAGTGAAGGCGCATTGTTCCTCGAGTATGCTGACTAGGATCCTTTCTCTTTCTTGTATTAATTCTGTACTATGAGGATGTAGGGACAGTTCCGCATTCTTCTCTTGTCAAACCTTTCTTGTTTTTTCTTTATTTATTGGGTTGACAAGAGACTTGAATTTAGAGTTGTTACTCGAGTGCCTCCATGATAGTCTTTGTCCTTTAGTGTCACAACTGAGACTTGTCCTCTTAACAGTGTCTAGATGATGGAGATCTTATCGGCTGTTCTTCCTGATTTGCTGGCTCAGGTACTATCTCTCCATCTTCTAACTCTTGTGGTGCAGTGGCTTCATCCTTCATGATGCCCTCCTCAATTCTTGGTAGTTGGTTCTTCCCTTGACGTCTTCTCTTGGCTCTCTTTGGCTGCTCATAAGTGATGTAGTTGTTGAAGAATTAGCAAAAGATCCACAAGTTGACTTCTCCAGGTCCGACAAAGATGATAACATTGATGGTGTTCAAGAACGATCTTCCAAGAATGTGTGGTGGATCATATTCTCCTTCTCGACTGGGACAACATGTAGTGGTTTGTATTGATCAAAGTGGTGAGTAGAAGATCAATATGTTTGAAGTTGGGTTTCTCCTTCCTCCCTTTGATTGTGAAACACATCTAGACAACGGAATTGTCTCTCCCAGGCTAGCTTGTGATGTAGATGGATTCCCAAACAACATGTTCATGTTTTGGATTTGTAGATCTTGAAATTGTTGTAGTGGTACCATCTTGTCTCCCAAGCTAGCTATTGATTAGAAGAGAAGATAACTCCCCACTTCTTGTCTTGATGTCTTGGACAATGATGGTTGCAGGCATAGGTTGTCTCATACGAGGTAAGTTGCATCCTGTTTGTCATCAGTGCCCAAGCAAGACTCAAAGCTAGGCTAGCACCATTTGTGATCTGAGAGTAGGTTTGTGTGTCTATGGTTTGAGTTTTGGATCTTCAATGTTCAGACCAAACCATGGATGAACAAAATCTCTCTCCTACGTAATGTTAGTGGACATATACCCGCAGGATTGCAGGAAATTAAAGCATGGGTTATTATCCACAACTTATGTATTTTGCATCTATGCTAATAAAAAGATGTTTTTAGGATTATTTTAGCATAGACTAGTATTTTATGTGTTGGCTGCACTTTAACATGATTCAAGGCAAAAGATAACTTGCAGTAGAAGACAAAATAAATAAACTTTGATGCTCACAGTTCTTTCATTCATGATGAATGAGCGGAGTTTTCATTGTGCAAGAGTTGTTGAAGTTCATTGTACGCCTTGCTTCATCTAGTGTGAGTTCATCTCTAGACTTTCCCAAATTGATATTGAAAGTTTCCCTGCAGGGGTTAGTCCAACAAAATATCCAACATCCACTATAGCATACTATCGACTCAAAAATCAACCTAGACACCACGTCTAATTTGATCTAGGAAGGCATTTTAACTTAATTGCTTAAATTAAAAGCCTTTGAAAGCAAGATCACCACTCCTAAACTAGGCACCATGCTTAATTTAAGAGATGTATGAAAGTACTCCAAACCTAAACATATAATATAGCGAATGAGGGTAGCATGAAAGTATTATAGAGATTTATTCAGATGGTGATGAAAGAGCATGATTAGTATATGAGCATATCTTAAAGGTAGGGATAACCAACATAGCAACACGGCAAGAGATGCTCTTAGAAAGTCTATTCCCCAAGCTTGGATTTTGCAAATCAAGATTGGATGAATGTAATTCAATGTTACATGGTGATTGGTTGGGCATACCTTGTGTTTGTTGTTCCTTCGTTCTTTTCTGCTCCAGACCTGGAAAGGTTAGTGACAAGAATACCCAAAGGAATAATTTCATAATTATATTTCTATTCTCATTACAGAAGGAAGTGCAGCGGAAAGGGTAGGCGTAGCTAATAACCAGATGTTATGAGAGGTTGTAAGGATTCTATTGGTTATAGCTTGCGCTCATGGGGTACTGACAGATAAGAGTGGAATTCAAAAACAACATTCATAAGAATGAACATAAAATTGATGAAAAGACTAGGACAAAAGGAAAAGATAAAAGTATGATTACAAGGTTAAACTAAGACTTAAGATGATCTACCGTTCCCCGGCAACGGCGCCAGAAATGCTTGTTGGTATGAATTAACGCACACTCTACTTTATCCGCAAGCGCACAAATAAGATCTACCGATGTAGCACTTCACCGGAGTAACCCAGTTTTAATATCGAACCCAAAGGAACGGATAGTGATAAGTCTTAAAGCCTAACCCCTGAGTAGCTAACAAGGACGGAGAATCTAGAAGTATAGAGGGGATCATTAGGGCTGTCTAAATCCAATTCAAGAGTGATATGTTTATATTATTCTTAGTGGGGAAGTTGCCATAAAAGGTCACAAACAGAGTATGAGTCTTTTATGCAAATGTATAATCCTACCGAGCCTACACACGGGTAAGTGGACTATAGAAGAATCAACAAGGCTATAAGAGTCACCCTTGCGAACAACCACTACTACCGGCGTTATAGGAGGCATATATGAGCTATCAAGTCTAAGCACCACGCTTACACTATCCAACTACTCTAACTCTAGAATGACTAGAATTAAAGTACTCAAAAGAGAGTCATAAATCTTTAAGAATAATAAGAACAATAGCTCAAACTTAAATATAGACGTTGATTACCAAAACAATCGCTGAAGTTGATGATGAACTTGAATCCACAGGTACAAGATGAAGAAGTGGAGCCGACAGGCCGGAGCTCCTTCTTGATCTCTTCCTCTCTCTCTCTCTCTTCTAGTTCTAATATAAGACTAGGTTCTAAACCTAAACTAGAGGGGTAACTAGTGTTCTACTTGATAGCTGGCTCTTGATTACAACTAGATGAACTAGATCTAATTCTAGATGAACTAGAAGAGATTCATCTAGAGGGACCTCTACTTCTAATTGAAACCCTAGTTTCTGATGTGGAGATGAATAATGAAGATGGAGATGCCTGGAGAGGGGGGTCTGGGTCTGGTTTTATAGCCCGGAGCGTGGAACGTGAGCCCTTGGATCAAACCGACTTCAGGGACGGTGGAGATGCATCCTAGGAGGCGGTGGAAGAAGCTTGCAGAAGACGGAAGCCAGCGGGCCCGGGGGGAGACCGGTCGGTCTCATGGTGGGACCGGTCGGTCCCACCTGGCAGGGTCCCACGGTGCCCGACCTCTTGGTGTCTTCTGGTGTCCTCTGGAGTCTTCTAGAATATTCCTGACATGCCGGTTGCGTTATCTCGCGTCGGTTTCCTTCTAGGGGAAGCAATCAGTGCTGGTTTCCTGGTTTAGTCCCTGCAGAATCACAATTCACCAAAACTCGTGGAATATTGTCAATTAAAACCCTAAACCTTTGTTGGTGATTGAATTCATGCCCTTTTGATATTTATTTATCATTTAATTTTAATAGATAACCAGTGTCAACAACCACGTAGCTGTCGAAGTACCGCACAAATTCGGGCGATGGTCCCACATCCCAATAACCTTCGATTCCTCTGACATGAAGCTAAGGGATTACCCTCACACTGACGCTATGGTGATCGAAACCAATCTAGCAGGATGGACAGTCACCAAAATCCTGGTCGACACCGGAAGCTCCGCAGACATTCTGTTTGCCACAACCTTCGACAGCATGAAACTTGACAAAAACCTCTTGCAACCCGCTGGCAACCCTCTATACGGTTTCGGTGGTCAACAAGTAAGAGCTGTTGGGAAAATATCTTTGCCCGTAACCTTCGAAGACCAGGTGAACTGCAGATCAGAGCACATAACCTTCGACGTGGTTGACATGTTTTATCCTTACAATGCAATATTTGGCCGAGGGGTCACCAATGCATTCAACGTAGTCATTCATCCTGCATACCTTTGCATGAAGCTTCCTGCCCCAAAGGGGGTCGTTGCAGTATACAGAGATCAAGACGTTGCAAGAGCCGCTGAAGGAACAGCAGCACCTGGGCAACGTAATGTACACAATTTAACAAACCATCAAATATCAGAGCCTCACAGCGAAGGTGAAGTAACCAACGACCAAAGAAGAGCATCACCCAAAGAGGAAACCAAACAAATTCAACTCTCTAAGGGCAACCTTGAAAGAAAGGTGCTCATCTCAGCCAACTTAGACCCCCAGTCAGAAAACAACCTCATCCTTTTCCTCAAGGAAAACTCCGACACCTTTGCTTGGTCTGCGGAGGACCTCAAGGGAGTGAACAGAACCTTGATCGAGCATACCCTAAACATAAAGCAAGGATATCGCCCAGTCAAACAAAAGCTTCGCAAAATGTCAGAAGAGAGGAAAGAGGCAGCGAGGGCAGAAGTAAAAAGACTCCTAGATGCAGGGGTCATCCGCCCAGTAAAATACCCAACATGGCTTTCAAATATGGTCCTAGTACAGAAGATGAACAAGAAGTGGCGAATGTGCGTAGATTTCACATGCTTAAACAAAGCTTGCCCGAAGGATGACTTTCCCCTACCAAACATAAGCACCTTGGTTGACAGAGCAGCTGGTTGCCAAATGCTTTCTCTCCTCGACTGTTTCTCGGGGTACCACCAAATCTGGATGAATGAAGAAGATGAGGGAAAAAAGCTTCATCACACCTTCGGGTACTTTCTGTTTTTGAAGAATGGCAGAAGGCTTGAGGAACGCAGGATCAACCTTCGCTCGCATGACATCCGAAGTGTTCAAAGATGAACATGCTATCTCTGCCTACGCCGACGATCTGATCGTCTAAAGCGAGCAAAAAGAAAACCATGTATCAGACTTGGCAAGAGTGTTCAATAACCTTCGGTCTGCCGGATTAAAACTAAATCCCGAAAAATATGTTTTCGGGGTAAGCGAAGGAAAACTGTTAGGTTGCATTGTCTCAGCAAGGGGAATTGAAGCCAACCCCGAGAAAATTGACGCCATCATCAATATGGAACCCCCGACAACCAAAAAAGCAGCTCAGCGTTTGTCAGGACGCCTAGCAGTACTCAGCAGATTCATCTCCAGATTAGCTGAGCGAGGGTTACCTTTCTTCGATACTTTGAGAAGCACAACTCCATTCAATTGGGGACCTCGGCAGCAGAAAGCCTTCGAGGATTTGAAAAACTACCTCACCAACTTGACCGTCTTAACTCGCCCGAGCAAAGGGGATCTTCTACTGCTATATGCCGCAGCCTCGCCTCACGCAGCTAACGCAGTGCTGATCAAAGAGTTGAACGAAAACGGCAAAACCAAACAGGCCCCAGTATACTATGTGTCTGAAACCCTCGAGGGTCCTAAACGAAACTACTCAGAGCTCGAGAAGATAGCATACGCCGTGGTCATGGCTTCAAGGAAGCTAAAACACTATTTCCAGGCATACGAAATCCAAGTACCTTCAGCATATCCCCTCGAGAACATTTTCAAGAATAATGAGGCAGTCGGCAGAATAGCAAAATGGGCAGTCGAACTGAACAGCTACGCTATAACCTTCGTGGGAAGAACAACAATCAAATCACAGGCACTAGCAGATTTCATAGCTGAATGGACCCCAGACCCTCGTAGAGATGGAGCCCAACCAGATCCGTTTTGGACAGTGTATGTCGATGGAGCCTGGGGGGGCAGCTGGAGCAGGAGCCTCGGCCATCCTAGTTTCGTCATCCGGGTCGAAGCTAAGGTACGCAAAAAGACTTGACTTCAAGTGCACAAACAACTCAGCAGAATACGAAGCTGTGATACTAGCAATCTCAAAGCTTCGAGCATTATCAGTCCGAAGGGCAGTCATTAACACAGACTCCCAAGTCATCGCAGGACACATTGAGAAAAATTACAAAGCAAAAGATCCAGAGTTGCACAAATACTTCCAATATGTCCGAAGGTTAGAAACTTTCTTCCTCGGCATAACAGTGAAAGCAATACCGAGGTCAGAAAACAACGAAGCAGATGGCCTAGCCAAAGCAGCAGCACAACAACTACATCTGCCCCCTGATGTGTTTTACGAGGTAACAACTCAATCAGCATTCGAAGCCTCTGAAAAGAATGCGAAGCTGATCAACGCAATCTAGAACGAAGACCGGAGAGCACCCATCATAGCCTATATCAACGAACTACATGAACCCGAGTCCAAAGAAGAAGAAAACAGACTAAAGCAAAGAGCTCGAGGGTACAAAATAGTGGACAACATTTTATTCAAAGCCTCGGTAATTTTGCCATGACTAAAATGCGTGTCACAAATTGAAGGAAAGGACATCCTCAAGCTTATTCACGAAGGTATCTGCGGTTCACACAACGGACCAAGGGCACTAGTTGGAAAAGTTTTCCGTCAAGGTTTCTATTGGCCAATAGCATTACGAGACGCAGAAGATATTGTCAAACACTGCGAGGGTTGCCATGTAACGGCAAAAACACAAAACGCCCCAGGGGCTCCAACAACTCTGATATGCCCAACATGGCCCTTGCAAAGATGGGCAATGGACCTCGTCGGTCCATTACCAACAGCTCCAGGAAACCTTCGCTATGCAGTGGTAGCTGTGGAATACTTCACAAAGTGGATTGAAACTAGACCGCTGGTTTCCATCACCTCCCTAGCAGTGAAAAAGTTTTTCTGGCAGCAATTAGTTTGTCAATTTGGAGTTCCCAAAAACCTAACCGTCGACAACGACACTCAGTTTGACAGCGAGGTCTTCAAAGAATTCTGCGCACAAATCGGAACAGTCTTGTGCTTCGCCTCAGTCCGGCACCCTCAATCCAATGGCTTAGTTGAAAGAGCCAATGCAACAATTTTCCAAGCCATATCCAAAAAATTACAAGGCAGGCCCAAAGGAAAGTGGGCGGAAGAGCTAACCTCGGTCACCTGGTCCCATAACACCTCGGGGAAGCTGTGTTACCAGAAGAATTGAAGCATGGCTCTCTCAGAACAACCATCGAATCAGATGAACATAATCAGCTGCTCAATAAAGACTTACTCGAAGAAACAAGATGCAACGCAGTGCTCAACCTTCGCAAATATCAGGAAGAAACAAAAAAATGGATAGACAAAAAGGTGAGAATCAAAGAACTGAAAAAGGTGACCTCGTCCTCATTCGAAAGCAAAATGCCAACATGGCGGGAAAATTCTAGCCAAAATGGACGGGACCATACCTGATCATAGAATGCAATCGTCCAGGGTCTTTCCATCTCTCCGACAGCGAAGGAAACCGCCTACCTCACACCTGGAATATTGACGACCTTCGCAAATTCTACCCATAGCGGAGCCTAGGCGAGCTCTCGCAACATGTAATCTGCTTTTAATCTCTCTTTATTCAGCACCATACTTGTAACAAAAACAAAGGAGCTGCACTCTTTTTCCTTACAAAGGGGCATAAGGTTTTTTAACGAGGCAGTTTCCAAGTCCTTAATAAAGCATCAACCCCCGAAAAAACAAAACTCTAAAGCCTATTTTCAGTTTCCCATAAAAACATTGATACAAGCAGCTCTCATCCAAGAGCACTTCTAATCGATAACAACCCTTGAAGATTGCTTCGAAAAACAAATTTTTTCAAAACAAACCTGGAAAAAGCAAACTTCACCTCCACCTAAGACTAGGGGAGACGCGAAGCCCAAAAAAGTCGAGCACCCTTGCAAAAAATGCCAGAGGCTCGCAAAGCAAACTTCACCTCCACCTAGGAAAAGGGGAGGCGCGAAGTCCAAAAAAGTCGAGCACCCTTGCAAAAAATGCCAGGGGCTCGCAAAGCAAACTTCACCTCCACCTAAGAAAAGGGGAGGCGCGAAGTCCAAAAAAGTCGAGCACCCTCGCAAAAAATGCCAGGGGCTCGCAAAGCAAACTTCACCTCCACCTAAGAAAAGGGGAGGCGCGAAGTCCAAAAAAGCCGAGCACTCTCGCAAAAAAACTCCAGGGGCTCGCAAAGCAAACTTTACCTCCACCTAAGACTAGGGGAGACGCGAAGCCCAAAAAAGTCGAGCACCCACGCAAAAAACGCCAGGGGCTCGCAAAGCAAACTTCACCTCCACCTAAGAAAAGGGGAGGCGCAAAGTCCAAAAAAGCCGAGCACCCTCACACAAAACGCCAGGGGCTCGCAAAGCAAGCTTCACCTCCACCTAAGACAAGAGGAATCGCGAAGTAAAAAAAAATCAAGCAACCTCGCAAAACAGAAAGCGTTGAGCGAGCCTCGCCAAAAAGAAAAGGGGGCATCGCTGCTTGATCAAACGTCTCTCTTCAACGAAAAGCGAGCCTCGCTAAAAAGAAAAGGGGGCGTCGCTGTTTCATCAAACGTCTCTCTTTAACGAAAAGCGAGCCTCGCTAAAAAGAAAAGGGGGCGTCACTGCTTCATCAAACGTCTCTCTTCAACGAAAACCGAGCCTCGCTAAAAAGAAAAGGGGGCATCGCTGTTTCATCAAACGTCTCTCTTCAACGAAAAGCGAGCCTCGCTAAAAAGAAAAGGGGGCGTCGCTGTTTCATCAAACTTCTCTGTTCAACGAAAAGCGAGCCTCGCTAAAAAGAAAAGGGGGCGTCGCTGTTTCATCAAACGCCTCTCTTCAACGAAAAGCGAGCCTCGCTAAAAAGAAAAGGGGGCGTTGCTGTTTTATTAGAACACCTCTCTTCAATGAAAAGCGAGCCTCGCTAAAAAGAAAAGGGGGCGTCGCTGCTTCATCAAACGCCTCTCTTCAATGAAAAGCGAGCCTCGCTAAAAAGAAAAGGGGGCGTCGCTGTTTTATTAGAACACCTCTCTTAAACGAAAACGTACCGCGCAAATTAACTGCGAGGGTCAAATGTTTTTCCTCAAATTACGAAAATGAATCACAACCGCATCAAAGTCTTATAATTTTGCAATCATTTACAAATCAAACACAGTATGTAACATAATCAACAGGAAATATAAGATTACAAGGAACTATCACCTCCCTCAATTAACATCAAATCATCAAAACCCTCGCTGCCCTCCTCAAATCCCATTTCCGCCGGAACTATGGGTCCCCACAACAAAGGAGCTGCAGGAACAATCAGCAGTTCCCCGGGTAAGACCCTCGCCCTATACATATATCTACGATCTACATCACTAACTTCCGAAGGCTCCTCTTTCGGAACCACAAGTTATCCGTCCGGACCTAGATCTAGATTGCTTCGCCGAAACAAGTAATCCATAGCTGTATTCTCATCGATATCATCATCAATAACAGCTTGCGCGGACAAAGAAGAACCAAACAAAAAACGTGTGGCCTGTCGATCAGTATAGTCCGCCTCGCGCCAAAAATGACTTGATCTACTGTTCTTCAAATCATACCTTCGCAACTTCGACCACCAAAAGCGTTCAAAAGGCAGCGAAGGGTGTTTAAGCCTAGCTCGAGCCCACGATTCACCAGTTATAAAAACATCTTGATAATTTAGCGTCTGTGGCGTCACATCAAATACTTCTAGCACGGTTCCATCAGGAACCTGTATTTTCACAGCATTAAAAGAGTATCTCAGTGACATCAAGCCGTTTCCCACCACCCAACATATTACAAAATGACCAACTCTGTCGAGCTATCCTCAGTTTTTCACACCTGCTCGGCTTCCCCTTGCTCATCCGCCCTAACCTCGCCGGCTGCAGTCTCCAAACCCTCGCCGGTCGCAGCATCCAAACTCTCAGCAGGCGCTTCGACCGTCGCCGCCTCTTCAACGTTAGCTTCTCCAGTGATCGGAGCGTCCTCAGCCGAGGGTACAACCTCGACGGATGGAACCTCCGCAAAACTGGGTGCAGGAGCGGTTTCGGAACAACCAGCAGCGTCGTTAGTCGCAGGCGGCGAAGGCATCGCGTCCTTCCGAGCCTGCAAGGAAAAATAAGGGCGAGTCCTCAAAAATTAATACTAACCCCTTCATCGCATAAACAAACCCAAAACAAAATTTTTTCCAATACCACAGACCTGACGAGTAGCCTCGGCAGCTTCTTCGAAAGCAAGAGCACGGCCGCCTCCAGCAATCCAGAACTTGCAAAGCAATCGCATCGCTCAGTTCCAAACCTCAGCGTCATCAATCTTCATTTGGCGCACTTCATCAACTGTCGGAAAAACATGGCTCGGTCGCTTGATCTTGCGAAGGTGCTCGCAGTCGGCCTGTCGGAGTGTGCAAGACATGGCCAAAGCTCCGGTGTAACCGCTGAAATCAGCTACGTTCTCAACCAACGAGCTAAAAACGTCGAGCTCGCCGCAAAGCCATTCCCCAAAGGCCTCCGCTGTACCAGTATCTGGAAGTGGCTTCGCCGCAGAGCCACCGGCCTCGGTCAAACAACCGTCAAGCTTGGCCTAAACCTTTTCCATGCTGCCGCACCACGACCCAGTCAAATCGTTGATCCGACCTTCTGCTAACGCCAACACTTTATCTTTTTCCTTGCTCGCCGCAATTAAATCTGCATTCCGCTTCGCCAACTCAACAGCCTCCTCTCGGCACTTCGTAGCTTTCTCCAAAGCAACTTTTAACTCAGTCTCTTTATTCTCCAAGCTCCGCCGAAGGTTCTTATTATCCTCCTCAACCTTCGACAACCGATCTTTCAGGTAGTGGAGATTATAACTCGCTCTCTGGCGAGCCGAATGGTTGAGGAGCATTAGCTCAGCCACCTTGACATCAATGTCGTCATGAAGGTCATCCAAAGGCTGGTTGGCCAGTCGAAGCTCCGCCTCTGGTAAACAAATCCGGTTAAACACCCGACCAAGAAAACGCCTTTCTTCCGGAGCACTCTGTAGGTGGCACTCTCGGAGGTCCGGACTTGTAAAAAGCTCCGTCGCTGGATCAGTAACACCAACTTTCCTAGCAAAATAAGGAAGAGAATAACGGCTAGCTTCGCCATACGGCCTCTTGCCCGGATTTCTTTTCGACTCAAGGTCACCGGCCACCTCAACACCATCAACCTAGATGTGTGACCCCGCGAACTCGGGCACTGACCCTCGCTCGGGACTCTCAGGCTCAAGGTCAAATAGCAACTCATCAATGCGATGTGATGCCTCAGCATCCGCGCTTGAGGAAACAACTATCTTCCCACGATCATCTCCAATCGAAACATCATCATCTGAGTTATCCTCGCCGCTGGAAGTGTCGCTAGAATCATCAGACGTATCATCCCTAGTCTCGGCCTCCTTTTCAATCTCTTTCTCCTCCTCCTTCTCATCTTCTTCGGAGACACCCTCATCGTCCGAGATCTGAATCAGGGCGCCGATCCCGCCGATGCGCGGTACCCGCCCTCTGACCTTCGCAAAACCTCGGCCACTCAACAAAGAAGCGGTGGCCGAGGAAGCGGAAGCACCGGCAGCGCCCGAACCCAAAGCGACCTTGGTCGCGAGTGTCTTCACTCGGCCGCCGGCAGCGCCGCGGCCTCGACCACGACCTCTCTTCGGCCGTGACACAACCTCCTTCTCCTCCGCGGTGGCGCGTTTCCTTTTCGTCGGTGCATCATCGCTCGAAGGAGTGGGCCAGTTAGCATACTGGAGCGCAAGCATGTCGAAGAGCCTGTTAACCCGACCCCCGCTACCCACCGAACTGTGGATAGCCTTAACGTCCATTGTGGACAACTTTCTAACGAGGTCTTCCGCCCTCTGCTGAACCCGCTTATAAACAGCCTCGATGCCATCCTCTCGTTTGGGAAATTTACGAAGGGCACCCTCCCAAATCTTATTCAATTCCAACTTAGGTTTCTTCAAACCTTTACCCTCGTACTTGGGGTCATCCTCAACAGCAAACCATACCTGCCTCCGACTAAGGGGACACACTTTAGCGCAGCAATATTCCTCAACCAAGTCGCGAGCACACTGAGAGTGCGCAACAACCCTCAGACAATCAACCGCTTCATGAGCCTCGACATCCATCTTAGCCTCCGCACTCACGTCACCAAGAGGCCGAAGCTCACCGCAAAGATTGGCCACACCGCCTAGCTTATAGTAGAACCAAAACTCCTGCCACCCGCTGGTCCATTTGTTCTTCTAGGCCTACACCGGCAACTCCGATCCGGCACGATGGAAAAATGTATACACCGCAAATTGACCAAGACTGGTTTTCCCTTCGCCGTCCACAATCTTGCGAGGCTGCATGTGCACTCGATGAGTTTGAATAAAGCCCTCGACATGAGGGACAACGCCCTGAGAGCGACACGCCCAGACATACACTGAAAGCTTCGTGAAGCAAGATGGCGTCAACTGATGGAACCTCAAGTTGAACCTCTGAAGAACCGAGGTCACAAAAGAAATAACCAGAAAGCGAAGACCAGCCGATAAGAACTCCTCAAAAACAACAACCTCATCTGCAGCAGGCTTCGGGACAGTCTCCCCAGCACTGGTCCTCGCTTTTCCCTCCTTGATCCACCCTCGCTTAACATAAGTCGCAACATCAGAACTGCAAACCCGGCTGAGTCCAAACTCAAATGTCACTCCCTCATCTGCAGTAGAGGGAGAAGCAACACGTGCGGTTTGCTTCGACCTAGCCATCTCTCAAACTAAAACCCTCGATGAAAACAACACGCAAAACCTTCGCAACTAGGCAAAACCAACCTTCGCAACAAGAAATGCGCAGCAACAGTATGGCTAGAGCAAATGAGGGCACAACTTCAATTCCCCCACCAACCCCATATATTTATAGGCCGGGAGACGGATCACCCCACCCTACAAAATCGGCACGACAACCGAAATCCACGGCGCAAAAAACGAAACGGACCTAAACAGTGCAAACAAGTATGCAACAGCCCGGCCCAAAGCAGCCGCGGGCGTCGCTGCCAAGGGTCTCGTTATGTTTACCATCAAAGAGCGCTGCTTGGGCCTAAATACTGTTCTTTAGATCCAAGGCAACGAGGGGCTACTGCTGAGGGAAGGGACCCTCCACAGTGGCACCACGCAGGCTGGACCGAAAAGTGACCCAAGCACGCCCTCACAAACTTTCCTTTTTCCCATTCGTTGGACCCTTCGGGTCAGTTTTTTTCCTAACCTTCGAATACGATCTCGACCCTCGGAGTCCATCATGTCTCTTGCAGGTAAAGGCACGCCGAGAACACAGAAAGTTGACCCTCGCACGTTCCGAGTTTCCTTCGCCGGAGACGTCAAGCTCGGTGAGTGGCGAGCGGGTGCAGACCTCGCGACAAGCGGAGCCGAGGGTCTGGCCCTCATTCTCCCGCGAAGGCGAGCAAGACCGGATGGCGGCGGACAGGAGGAAGGCAGACTAGGGTTTTCCACTCTGCCTATGTTTGTACGTTTCTACCCTTTCCCTGTACGGTACCGGGGAATCTTTTCTGTACCCTTTTGTAATTTGGCCGGTGTCCCTAGGTATTCCCTATAAATACCAAGGGATGAACAGTGCTTCCAGGAGGATTTTTTGATAGGAGAGAGAAGAATTCTCCAACCAATTTATTTCCCTGTACCTTCGCTTGCACCTTCGCTAGCACCTTCGCTTGCGTGCACCTTCGTTAGTTTCTTCGCCTACGTTTGACAGTTGTTCACCCTCGTGCCGAACCCCTGTTCTGCAGCGGAGGTTGGGAAGGAGTGCATCCAACAAACTAGTTCAATAGAACTTGTAATTAGAGACTTATATAACTTATATTTGTCATTTTGGCCAACACTAATGGATGGATATTTGATCATAAAAGTTCTTTTCTAGGCGAAACCTTTAAGACATAAGTACAGCCTAACTAAGGATAAGAAATAATATTCTAAGTAAACGAGCTATCCACATAACACCCTGATAAAATCCAAGGGATTGTTGTTTTTTGAGAACGCAGAAATGAGTGGGAGCAAAGTCCAAGAGCTTACATTTCTACTGTTATAACTATTTCACTAAGTTATTAAGATATGATGTGTTCCTAGAGAATGCAAGAATCAGTGGGAGCTAGTGGGAGTTCACAAAGAAGTTTCAAAGGGAGTTTTTAAAAAATTATGGTTTAGAATATTATTAAGTGGACAATTATGTTTATACAAAATATGAAAAAGTTTATTATGCTAATACTTTATGTGGGTGAAGTTGAGTTAACATGTGGCAATAGGAATGACACACAAGAGCTCTAACCACCCAAGATACATTTTGGTGAAGCCTCTGAGTTTCTGGCTATTAAGTATACCAACATAGGACCAAATGAGTACTAGGATTATCACAAAAGGCATATCAATTATATGCATAAGTGATAAATTTTAAATATGCAATGTCATGCCTGTCTGTTTTGCATAATGTATTAAGTTCAGTTATCCTAAATATTTTAAGAATAAGTTAGTAACAGTTGAAGAGGAAGACGTTCCATATGCTTTGGCTATCATTAACTTTAAGAATGCTCAAAGTCAATACTAGTCTAGACTTGGCATTGAGATACATGACAAAATAATAATTCATTAATCCAGAATAGGTCCACTTGAAGGTGCTAAAGAATTTTAAGATATTGAGGAGGCACCAAAAGAATCATCAGTCACTTATAAGAATTAAGAATTATTTGATTGCCCGTTCTTCTCTTAAGTATGTATAAGAAAGTGCACAATTAGATTATACCTACTCTTGTAGAAAAGGATAATTTTCATTCAAAACTCCAAACAAGATTAATATTAAGGTGAGCTCAATTAATGTAATGTTTAATAATGAGCACAACATGCCACCTAGCTTAAGAGAAATATCCCACAAATGAGTATTAACATACACTACATGCCTACTTTTAAATTGAAGTATTATTTTGAATAACAACACATCAAATGTTGATGCCAAGCACATTAATTATATGTTGTGAAAGAAAGAACCCATGATCAAATTATTAAGCTTGAGAAAATAAAGAACTAAGATGCTAACATATTGTATATTGAGGCTTAACACACTAATTCCTTTTATGAGCACGCAAATCAGTTTGTGTTTTAGTGCAAAGTCTCTAACTTGATTCCTGGATATAGGGCCATGTAATTAACTTCCAATAAGTAATAAGTGTTCTAACAAGGTATTACAGGAAACTATAGGTAATGGGGTCTCAGTGGCGATTAAATGCTGCCGACGACGCATTGGTCTGGTTTTGCTATTATAGTAAGTGTGAACATAGGTATAAAGCGAACATTAGTTGCATAAGTGCATTAGTCGTTCGATCAAATGGAAGAATGTTGGAATGTGATCTCGGCTAATTCTGAGATTAATTACAAAATTAATTAGTTATTTTTTGCTCCACCTATCATATATATCCAACAGATTAGATAAATGTGATCGACGATAACCCTTAGATCTTTTAGGGTTCGGCCCCTGGCCCACAACACATCTATAAATAAGAGGAGACGCCCCTGGCAGCTCCAACCATGCATCCATCCACGTGATTCCAATCACACAACCGATCATTTAGGCGTTGAAGGGTTTAGAAATACGTCCATCCAACTATTGGTACAGATCTACATGTTCTTTATCAACCAAGAACATTAAGCCCCCATTTGGTGGAGACTAAGATCTACATCACCTACTTCGTCTACTACATCTATGGAGGCAATCAGATGAAATCTAAAGACTCTGATCACTATCTCAGATTAGTTTTCCACAAAGATAGGTTAGTGATCATATTTAGGCTAAGTTAAGATCTTGTTTAATCTAAGTTCTAATTCAACATCAACACCACGTGTCATCAACCAAGCTTTCACCAACATCTGGGTGAGGAGCTTCATCGTAGGTGATATTGACTATGATTTGATGCTAAAATAATTTCAAAGCATCTTGGGGCTTCTTTCGCCTATCTTCGCATTGTCACCTCAAAGTCACCGGCGTTGGCGCCAAAATAATCTAAAAGCATCGAGGGGCTCCTTTCGCCTCTATTCGCCCTCTCGCCTCAAAAGAAACGAGGTTAGCGATGAAATAAACTAAAAAGCGGTGAGGGGCTACTTTCGCCTTTCTTCACCTCGTCACCTCAAAAGGCACGTGGGTTGGTGCCAAAATAATCTAAAGGTGGCGAGGGGCTCCTTTTGCCTCCCTTCGCCCCTCGCCTTGAAACGTGTGAGGGGTTGGTGCCAAAGTACTTTAAAAGTGGTGAGAGGCTCGCTTTGCCACTCCTCGTCCATTTTGCCCCATAATAAATAAGACAAGATACAAAAACGAACCGAACCAATCATTCCCTTTCTCTAATAATTCAGGCATTCACTCTTGTGTTTGCTCCCATTTTTGCCATCAAAATTTTGGTGACCCATTGTTCAGGTGTTCGACACCAGCTTCAACATCATGGATAAAACTTTCATCGATATTTTGGTGATAGGTTTTGCCATTAACATCAGTTTCCTTGATGATAAGTTTGCAAATAATTCTGACATCAACAACATAGGCTTCAAGATCCTTTCGACAATCGGGCCTTGCCAACAACTTCAGTGTCATCGACAACACGTTCGCCAATGCTTTGGCTATGAGTTTTACCATCAAACTGGGCATCATCAACTTCGGCTTTGCCAACTTTGGCTTCATCACCAACTTTGACATCATCAACTACATCTTTGCCAAGGTTTCGACAACTCTTCAACAACTTTGTAGCAACATCATCATCAATGCTTTCAACAACTTTTCAGCAACAAGTCCCCATTGACATCTTTGACTTCAACTTCGCTAATATTTTGGAGTGAAGCGATCACTGTCACCATCTTTGAAAGAACTTCCCATAAGCGATTTGGAGTGAAGGCTTGAAGATATGTCATGAGCACCTACGACTATTTTGATTGCGTCAATTGCCTCACTTGCTTTAACCAAACCATTGTCTTTTTCAATGAAGGTTGAGTTGTGAGAAGTCACGAAGAACATGGCCATGAATGCGCGAGCGAACGGTGTCATCGAAGACTACTGAAAGACAAATTGAAGACTAGCTAGAGCGAAAGCAGTCCCTAGACTATCTATGTATACATGAAAGTTGTGTACCAAATTTGAGATGTAATTGGAGTCACACCTTGTTGTATCTAGCTATTGGGCTTTGAACATCGATCAAAACTGAATAGCTAAAGGGCTATGTCGGGGGTATCTTATGTTGGGGACCCCCACTATCATGTTAAGAGCCCAATTACATAGCCTAGGTCTCACCAAATAATATTTAGGGTCCATTTGTAGCCACTAGTTGCAAATTTTGTAAATACAAGCCCCCAAGGGGTCCATTTGTAGCCCTTAGTGGTGTTTCTATAAATACACCCATTGAGGGCATGAAGAGAACCTCTTCTCTCACCTCCACTATAAAAGTGAGAGGGAAGGTGAAGATAGACTCTTGGTAGATCATTTGCCTACCTCTCCCTCATATGCTCTATCACTATTCATCCTCTCAATTTTGTTGGCCAAGTCTTCCTATAAATCATATTAGTTAAATTAGACTATAAGTGGTACCTTAGTACATCACAAGTACAAATTAATTCAATAAATCATATTAGTTAGAATCTAGTACAATTAATGTTGGAGTCTAAGTCTTTCCCTCAAATATATCCACTTTTTTAAGGTTACTCCTTCCCATCGAAAACATTATGTAAGTGTGATAACTGACATACTCAAACGACTAATCCTAACTTACTAGGTCTATAGTGACACCTTCAAAATCATTTTTTAGTTTATCAAAATATGCAGGCACCTTCCCTTCCTTAGTAACAATGAGTTTTATTATTGGCCAAAAGGTTATGCATATTAAGAATTTTATCATCCACACAAACATTTAAATGAATTGTTGGTTCATTTGTAATGACAACTTCAATCTTCCCTTCTTTTTATATGAAGCCACATCTTTCGATGTAAGATTGTCAAACCACCAAAAGCAATACGAGAAAAATAACACACTAATGATTGCATTACATGCTTGTGAGTAGTGGAAAGTGGGTATTAGGATATCCATCATGGGTATTAGGACATCCATCTTGTCAAAACACTATACTTCCACCAACAACATAACAAGATCAATAAAAGTAGTGACTCTCGTGATTATAAAAATAAAACAATGTGCATTAGGCATACAATTCATCTACAAATATAAATATCTTCACATCGAATAAATAAAACCAGGCTAATGTAGTGGCTACAACATCACATAATATGTTTGAAGTGTCTGATTTAGAATGTACTATTGCTTACTTTTTCTACTTTAGTGTCACACAAAGCCTTCACTTATAATAAAAAAATTGCAATATGTACCAACAATTCTATAAACATGTTGAGATAATCGAAGGCATGTTTGATTCTCCCAGTTTTTTTAAGTCTTTGTCATATTGGTGTTGGAATGTGATCTCGGCTAATTCCGAGATTAATTATGAAATTAATTAATTAGTTATTTTGGTCCACCTGTCATATATATCCAACAGATTAGATCTACCGTGATCGGCGGCAGACCTTAAATCTTTTAGGGTTCACCCCTGGCCTGCAACGCATCTACGTGACTCTAAATCATACAATCGGTCATTTAGGCGCTGGATGGTTTAGGAAGGTTGTCTACCCACGTTCAGGTGTTTGTTGCAGCGGATCTATGAGTTCTTCATCAACTAGGAGCATCAAGCCCCAATTTGGTGAAGACTAAGATCTACATCATCTACTTCGTCTACTACATTTACCGAGGCACTCAGATAACATTTACTGACTTTGGTTAGTATCTCAAATTAGTTTTCCGCAAAGATAATTAGTGATCATGTTTAGGCTAAGATTAAGATCCTGTTTAATCTAAGTTATTTCAACAATTGGTATCAAAGCCTACTTAGTACTAACATGATCCTAATCCAGAGTTTAAATTTTTTTATGCCTCTGTGATGTTAATTAGATTAGATTAGTTTTATTTCGGCTAAAGTCAGATCAGATGCAATAAGTTTTAATTAACATCGATCTTGTTTGTTACATGCATGCATGATTAACTTGTGATGTTTATTTTAAAATTGAAGATGCATGTTTAGTACTCTGAGTATTTCTGAGTGCCGAATAAGATCTGTTTTAAGATTAACAGTGAGCATTTAGACCTTAATTAGATACGGTCTAAGTTTAATTTTGTAGTTAAGCTAATTAATTTGGGTTAAGATCTTACTGTTAGTTCAGGATTAAGATTCAATCTAAGCAATTAATTTCAGATTAGTTTAATTTTCAGCAATTAGGGGTATTTACCACCAAATTAATACGAGCAAATTAAGCTTTGAGAGAGGATTGGGCAAAATCTGAGCAAAGTTCCAAAAATCCCCAAATTTTTATCCCCAAATTAGGAACCCTAACCTAAGCATTTGAGTTAATATAAAGAACAAGGGCATGGGAGAAGTGGTTTGTACCTGAATCTGGACCGGGTTGCAACTAGCTCGCTGAATTCAGCTCGAGCTCGAGGCTCCTACAAGGCGTTCAAGGCCGAGTCGCCGTCGTTGCTGGCTGGATCAGGCAGCAGAAACTGATCGGTGCATCCTCGGGCCGCTACTGTCGTGGTGTTCTCCCTTAGGGCCGATGGTTGTGCGAGCCATCAGACCCCGCTGTTGCGCTGCGTGCGCATTGCTCGGGTCGGGGCCGCCGCCGCCGCCGCCGCGCCTTTGAGCCCGCGCCGCAGGTGCCCTCCAGGGCTGTTCGCCACTCGGGCTCTGTCCTCCGATTGCAGCTGCCACGACCCTAAAGGGCACCGGGCGCCGAGCTCGACGGAGCCACGCGCGGCTTTGCCGCACGCGTGTGACATCCTGGTGTCAAGCATGCATTAGGGAATAATGTGTTTGAATGATGTTTTATCACGTGTATTTGAATCATCATTAGCCTTTAATTATCATGAGCATTTGAATAGGACCCGCATGTTTGAATGATGTTTTGACCTAGAAATTAATATTATTAAATAGAGAATAATGTGTGCAACAATTTTTATGTTGATGACCTGCCTTAATTAAGTTTTTGTTTAGAACTTAAAAATGCAAGTTATAAATTAATTTGTAGCTCTAATATTAGTTTAATTTAGAATAAGTAGTAGGAGTGCTTTTCTGTGTTTACGCCTTATATAAAAGTTGTAGAGAAAATTATTTTGAACAACTTTTATTTTTGGACTAAAACCTAATTTTGAGTTTTTGAAACTGTTTTAAAATGAAAAAGTTTGGAAACAAATTTGGAAAATAGAAAACATTTGAAAATCAGGAAAATACCGGCGCCTCGCTTTCGACCCATCTGGCCTTCCGGCCTGGCAGCAGCCAGGTCCGCCCGCGCCCACGCTCGCGCAGCGCCGCGCCGACCGAGCGGCCGCACCGTACACCGGCGACGCACGCCGCGTGGCCGCTGGCCCCTACGCACCGCCCCGCTCGCCCAACCACTCGCCACGCTTGCCACACACGCCTGCAAGCGCCCGCGCCGCACGCCGGCTCCCCCTATCCGTGCCTCTGTCGCCTGCCGCATCGCCCGCCATGGCCAACCGGAGCGCCGCCGCTGCTTTCTGCTGCTGCTCGCCGCCGGCCACCTCCAGTGGTGCGCTAGCCCAACCATCACCACCAACCGATCTGCCTCTTCGAGACAAACTCACTCATACCATCCATACCGCCAGCGAGAACACGACGGTCAACGCCCTCCTATGCTCTGCTCTCGCTGACAGGTGGGCAGTTGACCCATGGGTCCCACGCGTCAGCCACACACCGGCCCATAGACCATGTCCACCAAGCCCAAGCCGAAGGGTTTTTCAAGAAAATGTTTTCTTTTAATCTGGTTTAATTTATGTCGGTGCTTGTTTATTTTATAGGATCAAAGCAGGGTGGATGAAGTGGCGCCAAGCATCTGGTATTCTCTGTGACAAAGAGGGTACCACAAAAGCTCAAAGGCAAGTTTTATAGGACGGCGATTAGACCGGCTATGTTGTATGGAGCAGAATGTTGGCCTACTAAAAGAAGACATGTCCAACAAATGAGTGTTGCGGAAATGCGTATGTTGCACTGGATTTGTGGCCACACAAGGATGGACCGAGTCCGAAATGACGATATTCGTGACCGGCTAGCGGTGGCACCAATTGAAGAAAAGTTGGTCCAACATCGGTTGAGGTGGTTTGGTCATGTCCAAAGGAGACCTCCAGAGGCACCAGTGCATTGTGGAGTTTTAGCCCAAGATTTTCATGTGAGCAGAGGTAGAGGTAGACCGAAATTGACATGGGGGAGGCAATAAAGAGAGATCTAAAAAGTTGGGATATACCTAGAGATCTATGTTTAGATAGAAATACATGGAGAGCAGCTATTGACGTGCCTGAACCGTGACTAGGGTCTCTTGTTGGGTTTCAACTCTAGCCTACCCCAACTTGTTTGGGACCAAGAGGCTTGGTTGTTGTTGTTGTTGCTGCTTGTTTATTTTATAGCTCAAGTTTTATTGATCCAAATGCTGTGAAATAAATTTTCTTATTACTTGCATGAGTAGATCTACCTGTGAAAAATATGAAAGTATTATTTTTCTGATGTTTACTATACTGCATTTAATTATTTAGTTAATGCTTGAAATAGAAGTTAAATGCTTTGCTGTATTTATAGGTCAGATAAAAATGTGATAAATTTTGAGTATGCTCCTTGTTATGTTTAGAAGCTAGGAAAAATATGTGTGATACTTTTTCTGTAAGAAAATGTTTATTAGCAATTTAATGCCTTTTCAATAGTTTCCTTTAAATAATTCATGTGGTAAACATATGCAGAATTAAATTGTGTGGATTTTTGTGTAACTTTAAAATGCTCGGTTGATAATAAGAATAATATAATATGTGGTCAGTTGTATGTCATAAAAAGGACTTGTAGTTCAACTGTGTTTTTCTATAGTTTTCTTTAGAAATTCATATAGAAAATAATATTATAATGCTGTTTATGGAACTTTTTGATAAATAAGGATTTGGTGTGAATATCTGGGAAAATTATGACATATGTTGTTCCACCCTTTTCTAGGGTTGTTGTAGTTCAAAGGTTTAATAATAAGTAAATCCTTAGAAATTTGTACATATAGAACTATGGATGTGTTGGTAGTGAATTCTTCTGTGTAGACTTGTTTTGTGTAATAGTAGATGGGGAAAATATGAAATTTGTTGTTTGACACTTTTCTGTAGTAGAGTTAGTTCAAAGTGTCTTTTTGGCTGATTGTTTAATCTTTTTATACCTGTTGTATGGTAATTTAGTTCTTACTAAAAATTTTATTGTAGAGTCCAGTATGCATGCAGTAGCTGCTGTAATTTTGGTAGATTTTTCTGAGTAATATAAATAAGGTTTGTTGTGTAACTAATGGTTTATTCAAAATTTGTTTTCGACAAATAATATGAATTCAGAATAGTTAATTTCTGTTATGCCAAAAGTGGTTCAAGAAGTTGGTTTTATAGAATTAAATATTTAATCTCTCTAGTAGAAAGAAAAGCAATCACCTCCTCATTTGGTCAAGTTATTTATTTGCATATCATCATCAACAGTCACCATACACATCGTATGCATTCATTCTTTTAATTACTCGCATACATTCTTTTAATTACTCGCATACATTCATGATGGATAGCACCCGAGACCAACCCAGAGCAGGAGCCAAGTGAGGAGCAGGAAGGTCCTGGAGATCTAGCAGATCGAGGAAGTCGCAGGAGCAGATCTCGACACTAACCTCCCGAGTGCCAAGGGTGCAAACGGGTAACCTTTAGCGGCACCTCCGACCTTCTTTAGTTCAAATATTTGCACTACTTCTTCAAATGAGATCTCATTTAGTACAAATATTTGAACTAAAGAGGGTTGGAGGTGCCCCTAAGTGTCACCAATTTGCACCCTTGCCGAGTGCCTCGCGCAAGAAGCTTCTGTCTTCTCCCGAGGCAAGCCCCGGAGCATCCTAAATCTCCTAGTTTTTATAATTAAATTACTTGAGTATTTTATATTGTGATGCATTAGGTATAGGAGTTGTTTCAATCCGACTTGATGCATTATCCTTCCTTGATTGTTGTTTACACCTACCTTGTTATCTTGATGAGTTAAGTAGAGTAGAGTTGCTTAGTCTACTTAGTATTCTAGTAACTAGGTGATTTTACTGTAATGCTTTCACTATTTCTGGCCAAAGCTGATTAGTGTTTGCATGTTTATCAAGTTTGTTTGTTCTAGTTTATTCTGGCCAACGCTGATTAAACTTGTTCAATAGAACTTGTAATTAGAGACTTATATGACTTACTTTTACTATTTCTGGCCAAAGTTGATTAGTGTCTGTATGTTCATCAAGTTTATTTATTCTAGTTCATTCTGGCCAACGCTGATTAAACTAGCCAACGCCGATTAAACTAGTTCAATAGGACTGGTCATTAGAGACTTATATGACATATTTGTCATTCTGGCCAACGCTGATTGATGGATATTTGTTCATAAAATTTTTATTGGGCGAAACCTTAGTAAGACATAAGTACAGTCTAACTAAGGACAAATATTCTAAGTAAACGAGCTATCCACGTAACACCCTGATAAAATCCAAGAGATTATTGTTCTTTGAGAACGCATAAATCAGTGGGAGCAAAGTGCTAGGGCTTGTGTTTCTACTGTTATAACTATTTCTCTAAGTTATTAAGATATGGTTTATTCATAAAGAATGCAAGAATCATTGGGAGCTCACAAGGGAGGAAAATTAAATCTTGAAGAGATACAAACTTAATTTTCTGTATTAATGATTTAGGAAGATATAAATACCTCAAGTTATACCATAAGTCATTAGTATACCTCCATTCAAATTACTACAATTTCCATTGGGGATTTTGAAGTTAATTAGTAAGCCCCAATAGATATATGTAGCTACTATTAGTTGTAATTAGGCACATAAGTAAACATCTATTGTTACTAAACTGCTTGTGATCCATGGTGAAACTATAAGTGATCACACCAAAAGAGGAAATTTTGTTATTCTAAACTAAGCAATTATATGAGCTTAGGTTCATAAGTATATACATAAAGTGTGGCTACCAATAAGTTTCCTGATTTAAGCGTGATTTCAAATTGAATTCTTTGTAAGATTAAAACTAAGAACACATAGCCCACTATAGTTTAGAATACTATTTCAAGTGGACAATTATACAAAAGGTAGAAAAGTTTATTATCCTAATACTTTATGTGGGTGAAGTTGAGTTAATATGTGACAATGAATGTCACATAAGAGCTCTAGTCACTCAAGATATATTTTGGTGAAGCCTCTAAGTTCTTGGCTATTAAGATACACCAATATAGGACCAAATGAGTACTAGGATTATTACAAAAGGCATATCAAGTATATACATAAGTGATAAATTTTGAATATGTAAGGTCATGTCAGTCTGTTTTGCATAATGCAGTTGCATAATGCAATTGCATAATGCATTAAGTTTAATTATCCTAAATATTCTAAGAATAAGTTAGTAATAGTTGAAGAGGAAGATGTTCCATATACTTTGACTGTCATTGACTTTAAGAATGCTCAAAGTCAATACTAGTTTAGACTTGGCATTGAGATACTTGATAGAGAAATTTAAGTTTTATCCAGAATAGGTCCACTGGAAGGTGCTAATGAATTTTAAGATATTAAGGAGGCACCAAAAGAATCATCATGTCACTTATGAGAATTATAAATTGTTCGATTGTCAATTCTCTTGAGTATGTATAAGAAAATGCATAATACCTACTCTTGCAGAAAAAGACAATTTAATTGAAAGCTCCAAACATGATTAGTATGAGCTCAATTGGTGACATGTTTAATAATGAACAGACAAGTCATCTGGCTTAAGAGATATTATCCCAAATTGAGTATTAGCTACTGCTACATGCATGCTTTTTAAATTATAGTATTATTTTAAGTAACAACACTTCAAATGTTGATGCTAAGCACATTGATTAACATGTTGTGAAAGAAAGAACCCGGGATCAAATTATTAAGCTTGAGAAAATAAAGAACTGAATTAATGCTAGCATATCTGTATATTGAGGCTTAACACTAATCCCTTTTATGAGCGCGCAAATCATTTTGGGTTTTAATGCAAAGTCTCTAACTTGATTCCTGGATACGGGGCCATATAATTAACTCCCAATAAGTAATAAGCGTTCTAACAAGGTATTGCAGTAAACTATGGGTAATGGGGTCCCAGTGACGATTAATGTTGTTGACAACACATTGGTCTGGTCTTGCTATAGTACTGAGTGTGAACATAAGTATAAAGCGAACATTAGTTGCATAAGTGCATTAGCTGTTCGATCAAGTGGGAGAATGTTAGAATGTGATCTCGGCTAATTTCGAGATTAATTATAAAATTAATTAATTGGATATTTTTGGCTCACCTGTCATATATATATCCAACAGATTAGATTTGTCGTGATCGGCGGTAACCCTTAGATCTTTTACAGTTCGGCCCCTGACCCGTAGCCTATCTATAAATAAGAGGAGACGCCTTTGGCGGCTTCGTCCATCTATCTATGTGATTCTAAATCACACAACCGGTCATTTAGGCGCTGTAGGGTTTAGGAAGGCCGTCTACCCACGCTCAGGTGTTTGCTGCAGCGGATCTACGAGTTCTTCATCAACTAGGAGCATTAAGCCCCAATTTGGTAAAGACAAAGATCTACATCTTCTACTTCGTCTACTACATCTACGGAGACACTCAGATGACATCTACCGACTCTGGTTAGTACCTCGGATCAGTTTTCCGTAAAGATAATTAGTGATCATGTTTAGGCTAAGATTAAGATCTTGTTTGATCTAAGTTTTATTTTAACAATCGGATGTTGTTGCCTTAATTTAGTCTATAAAAAATAGACTGATTATAAAAATAATTTGTCTGTCGAAGGATTATTTTATTTCAACAATCGGAAGCTGTACAAACTTATACTGGATCGTTTTTGCTTCTTCTTGTTTTTTATTAACAGGAAAAGGCTGTGAGGGAGATCCGCACAGCATAATTCGATTAAAATTTGTTTTTTCTTTTAGTTGACGACACTACCGTGAACTCTGTCGCTAACAAGCAGCATTGTTGGCGCGAGACCCTCACGGGCAATGTGGACATCGAGCTCAAGGTCGGCTGCTAGGTCTTGTAAAAAAAAAAGGTCGGCTGCAAAACGAGGAGCCTCGGTTTGGACTTTATCAAAAAAAAAAAAAAGATGTTCGTTCCTAGCAAAAAAAATTAGCTCTATCATATCAGATTTTGCGACTCTAATTTAGCCTAATAAATTTATTTTTTAACAATGTTTGTGCTAAAGTAAACATATGTTAATGATAGATTAATTAATTTTAATAAATTTGTTCCACGGTTTCTAGACGGAATATGTAATTTGTTTTCTTATTAGTTTATTTTTTAAATAGACTAAATGAGTGTCGAAACATCTGATGTGACATGCAAAAACTTTTCACGCCCTAACTAAACAAGGTCTAACTAACAAAGTGGCTTTTATTAGGTCCATAAACTTTGTATATAGTATCCCTTATGTCATATCACTCCACGTGGCCTTCTTGCGCTGACATAGCCTGCTGACTTGTTCATCTGAAGGCAGCTCTTATTAAAAAAAGGAAATTTAAAAATACACGAAATTTCACTTTACATTCAATTTGCGTATACCGGGAAACATTTTTTAAAGAAGACATATCTTATTAAAGGGTATATAGATTGGATCAACTAAAATAGTTGTGGGAATAAATCTAAAAAAAATGTTTAGTGGCACATGCTTTGCGGCAAAATATACAACTTGTTGCGCGCGCGTTTACCTGAACGATTTGTGGCATAGAAATATATTCAAATATTTTTTTGGAATGGAATTACATGCCATCACTTGACGTGTCATGGATTCACTATTGATGCACACGTTTTGTTCTCACTCATACCAGTAGTACATGGTCCATGAGACCAGAGATGAAATGCGGATCGGAAGAGATACAGAGATATACAAGTTGTTGCTGCTTGGAGGGAGTAATTTGGATCTTTTCTTTTTAATTATACTCAGCACAAGCCTCTCATGTGAATTCTCGTGATTATTTGTTTACACGCGCGCGCAGGGTGCTTTTTATTCCTCCTATATACTCCCTTCATCCCAAGATATAAGGCGCGCACGTATTTCAAAATTCAAACTTTCTTATCTTTGACTAAGAATTAGTCTAATCATATGAAAAACTTTTGTTTGAAGACCGTGCCAAGTCAAATCGCGCCTTATGTCTTGGGACGGAGGGAGTATATATTATTCATGTGTGTCGGTATACTTCGCCGAAAGTCCGAAACTACATCGATGCTGCATTTTCATTTTCAGTTACAAATGCAAGTTGAAGCTTAAGCTAGCAGATTGCCAGCCATAATGGTCACAGCCGCTCCACGGATCCGCACCCGCTGCGCATCTTCGTCGAGCTCCAGGCGCAAAGTTCCGCCCCTCGAAGAAGCCTGCAGATGACAGTACAGCGTACGTCACAGCGCGCGATATATATAGTTTAAGTGTAAGACTAAGAGTGCATTATTATTCTGCATGCATATAAGCACGTGCGCTGATCTGTAGTTCTGTACAAGAAATTAGCTAGATAGATGTGGATCTTTTGCTGCCAAATGTTTACCATGTATGCCGTAAGTCTCGTCTTTCCCAGCTTCTTCGCCCAGTAAGGCGCCAGAGCACAGTGTACGCTTCCACACACTTGATCCTGTCGTCACGGCATATCATGATCAGGATATATGCGTACCTCATCAGTCACTTGTTATTCGATCGATGACCTTATTACTAAGCAAAATCTTTGACGAGTGCATGGTGAGGAACGCTAGCTTTAATTTCATCACCGTGTACCTCGTTGACGCCAAGATTCGGGGCAAACAATCGGGTGACGAAATCGATCTGAGATCCAACAGGAGCTGGCCCGGTCACTACCATCCCCCTTTCAGCACATTTCTGGATCTCGGCGAAGTTTGGACGGATACCGGCGACCTCTTCGGCTGATGAAAGTTCGATCTGTTTGTGGCACAGATGACACCACAGATATATTAGGGTTTCAATGAGAGTTCGATCTGGTATATTATGATGTGCTGAAAGGCAGGGGAAGAAAAGGTTTGCGGCGTGCTACCATGAGGTTGCCGACCGTAGAAGTCTTGCAGACGTTGACGACGGATACGCCGTTCAGGGTGTCGGGCATCGGCGGCACCTCGCCGGAGACGCATTCTTCCACTGCCGCCACGGGGAAGTCTAGCTCCACGAAGAACCCGTCGCGATCAACTGCATGAGCGGCGCAGTCGCAGGCTCGTCTGCCGACGACCTTGAGCATCCGCCTCGCCGTCAGGGTCGACCCTGACATGGTGACGAACTCGATGGCATCAGTGTCGCTCCCGACGCCGCCGCCGCCGGTGAACAGGAAGTGCGCCGCAGCTAATGTCGCATGCCCACACAGCTCAACCTGAAATGCGACTTTGTAAGTGGCTAAGCGCGACAATTGGTAGGTAATCTACCGTAGATCTCCTCCAACTGAGAAAACAACGGAAATGTGTGTGGAACGGCGCAAAAAAATTACCTCGGTCACCGTAGTGAACCACCGGATATGGAAGCGTGGCGGCGCCGTCGTCGTGTCTCTGTCAGCGGCGGCGGCGGTGGCGGGGTCGAGGAATGCCGTGACCGGCGCGTTGAACTCGGCTGCCACGGCGAGCATCCACTTCCGCTCGACGTCGTGGATGCGCACGCCGGCGCCGTCCAGCAGGCACACGGCCGCCGGGTTGCCACGGAATGGCACGTCCGCGAACGCGTCCACCTGCCCAAATGCATATGCAAACGTGTACGGTTGGTGAGGATAAATCAACGACTAGCTAGTAGCCAGCTGCAGCGCGCGCGCGGCAGCTGGTTTCATTTGATATTTGCCGGGGCAATGGCGTACCACGGCGTAACGGTGCGATGACCTCTTCGACGTCGACATGGACTGGACGCGGCGCAGCGGCCGGAAAGGGGAGTCGATGCTGATAGCTGACGCCTTGCAAGGTCACAACTCGCAAAGATGGCGCGAATGCACTGATACGGGATGTAGCGCACGCCATTGGACATATATATATACCGGATCACCGATACTTCATATCCAACTGCCGTATGGGTGGTATCCAACAGACCTTTTGATATGATATGGTTTTGGGAAAATGTCAGAAATGCAGCAGAAAACGTTTTTTTTTTTTTTTTTTTTTTTTGCGAGGAGAGAAGAATTATCAAGTTATCAACACATTACATCAAGCACCATGGATTACAAAATTGTGCCTACATTACACATGTCACATAAAATATCTATCTTTCACAAATAAAAGACAACTTGTGGAGATTTCATCTCATACTTATTCCTCATAAGAGATTGTAGCTATATATTATATATGTTGCTTAAGAGGCAGGCAGGCAGCCACGTTGATACATTCCATCTGTCAAGTTATATATGGTATATTATATATGTTGATTAAGAGGAAGGCAGGCAGTCACGTTGATACATTCCATCTGTCAAAGCTACATATGATGATTAAGAGGCAGCCACGTTGAGACTATTCCAAGCTATATATGTTGATTAATATTAATATGCAGCCACGTTGAGACTATTCTACTTGTCAAAAAGTGGAATATATATTTTGTTAAACTTTGAAGCTACACTACAAGATGCAGAGGCTTTGCCGAGTGCTGGCAGCACTCGGCAAAGGGCCTCTCGCACTCGGCGAAGGCTTTGCCGAGTGCCGCACTCGGCAAAAGAGTCGGCAAAGAATTCTTTGCCGAGTGCCAAATATCGGGCACTCAGCAAAGGCTTCGCCGAGTGCCAGGTTAGCACTCGGCAAAGCAAACGGGAACCATCAACTGACGGCCTCTTTGCCGAGTGCCACGTTGGCAGGCACTCGACAAAGACTACATCTTTGCCGAGTGCCAAGTGGACCAGCACTCGGCAAAGCCGACCTCTTTGCCGAGTGTCACGTGGGACGGCACTCGGCAAAGAGACCCTCTTTGCCGAGTGCCACGTGGGCTGGCACTCGGCAAAGAGGCCTCCTTTGTCAGGTGCCATGGTCCCGACACTCGGCAAAGAGGCCGAGCTGGGGAAAATTTACCCAGCTTTGCCGAGTGTGGCACTCGGCAAAGCTGGGAAAAATTCATTTTTATATATATTTTAAATTTCCTGCATAGAAACCACAATATATATATATATATCACACCTCCATATTCCATCACACAGAACACAATATATCACATTCATATCCATTTCACACAAATATCCAGAATCCATTTGCACACACATATCCAGAATTCATTTCACACAAATATCACAGGTTCAGTCTCCATCCATCTCACAAGTCCATCACAAATCTAAGTCGGCCATTGTTGGTAGTTCTTAGCTTCACTAAAGATAGTGCTAGACAACTATCCCCGGTAACGGCCCAGGAATGCTTGTTGGCATTTGCTAACGTTGTTACTAGGAGTAGACTATGAAATCTATCTCTGGCAACGGCGTCAGAAATGCTTGAAGCAAGATCGGTCACTATACCAAAAGGAGTGGAGCTAAAGCAGCTATCTACTAATGCCAAGCGGGGTTGTCAATCCCGACACTAGTAGGAGCTTGTATTGTCCCCTGTACAAGCACTTAGGTGCAAGTAATACAAGAACATCCCCCCGCTGGACGTAGGGCCTTCTTTGCCCGAACCAGGATAAATCCTTGTGTCCTCTTGCATCACCATCCAGGAAGAGAAGCACACGATCATATCACTCGTTGGTGTGATACCCCGGGTACGAAACACCGACAGGCGTCCAATGGCATCTAGTTGTGAAACCATTATCTTCACCGAATTATGCCCCTTGAAAGTCTCCCATCATGTCTGCTACCCCCACATCTCCATCATACTCCTCGAGGCGTTGTCTCACCACCTCCTCTCTAATACGATCAACTTCACCATGGTGGACCCAACAAGTATAGTTTTCAACGAATCCGTACTTGTAAAGATCTCCCCCCATGTTATTCTTATATTTTCTTTTCTTGTTCCCACATTTGCTGCAGGGACATGACATCCGACTCGACCCTTTAGCAGCCGAACCAAATCCATGCTCTAAGAAAGCATTGGTCTTAGTAACCCATTTTGTGCTCTTACTTGTGTGGCCCGTGTAAATCCAGTCACGGTTATCCATCCTCTGGCATATACATATGTAAGCGAGTAATAAAACTAGCAATTGCATCTACACGACGTTCCTACCATCTAATAGGTGAAGGATTGGTCCTAATCCCACCCCAGGATACGTAGATGGGTTAGTTTCTATGTTCTACTCCTAACCGAGATAGAATTTCGGCAGCACCTCCTCGTTGTTCTACCGATACACGTCCAGGCAGGGAGAGTGTGTATCCGGAGAACAATGGGGAGGTGGTGCCGAAACTCAGACTCCAACAGGAGCAGAACATGGAAACTAGCTCATCTGCGCATCCGCGGGCTGTCCAAAATACGTGGACAATCTGAAAGAGATACAGTTGGAATCGTATCTCTTTCGAACGGGAGACGCCTAACTGGGTGACGAGATGTACGACCAACGTACGGGTACAGAGGTTATACCTAGGGTGGCGGTGCAGACAGGATAGTAGGACGGTGTCGAGTCGCTGCAGTGGCTAGGTGACGCTGTGCAGGCAGACCGGCACGACGCGAGGCTACTCTCGATCCGCTCTTCTCTGCAAGACAAGAAAAGACTGTCATTTTAAAAAAATCGGTAGAACCTCCCCTGCACGGTGAGGTTCCCAAAGCCTACAAAAAATCATCGACGCAACGGCCGACAACCATAGAAACATCCACCACAAGCATATACTTTAATTATAAAGTCACATATACCACCACCACCTCTATCTCCTTCATGATCTACCTAAACCACAAACTCAACCACCACCACAATCACATTGCCACCACCTCCACCACAACCACAACACCAACACATTCACCACCACAAATATATAACAACATTTGGCACAAGAAAGAAAAGAGAATGGTGCATAAGGCCATACCTACAGCGGCGAGGGTCGCTGGCGAGGGTCGAGGCCGGGACGCGCAGTCGAGTGGAGTGGCACGGGGCAAAGTCGGTGATTCTCCTCGTCGTCGTCTTCTTCCCCCTCCACCTTCTCTTCTTCCTCCTCTCCTCCTCTCCTGTTCTCCTCCTATCCACCACCAGTGGGCGGCCAGCACGGTGGGGCGCGGCGGGGCACGGGTGCGTCGGGGCCGGGGGGGGGGGGGGGGCGGCCGACACGGTGGGGTGCGGCCGGGGCAGGGCCGGGTGCGGGCGGTGGGGCGGTGGCGGGCATGCGTGTGTGTGTGAGAGAGAGTGTGTGTGTGTGCGCGCGCGTGTGGTGTGTCTGGCCGCGGACGGGTGTTTTATATTTTTATTTTATTTTTGAACGGCTTTGCCGAGTGCCAGCCGATCTGGCACTCGGCAAAGAGGGGCCACATGGCAGCCCACCCCCGGCCAGCTAGCCAAGCTTTGCCAAGTGTCAGCTGGCAAGGCACTCGGCAAAGAAGTACCCTTTGGCGAGTGCCACGACTGACACTCGACAAAGTTTCTATTTTTTATTTTTGCCACCAAATTTTTTTGAGGCACTTCCACACTACCATAGACAACATCTTCAAATTTGACACTTTTTCAAAAAATTTTGTTATATTTTTTACTTTATTTCTTTTTCTTGAATTTTCCTGAAATACGCAAGTTTGAACTGTGGGTGCATCGAATAATGGATTTTCATGATTCAAAAAATGTTATTCTTGTTCTTAACTGTATGTTTAGGCCAAATCCAAAAACTGACCCGAAGTTTCGATCAACGTGCTCACGGGGCAACGCCTCTAAATTACGTGCGAGTGGTTTTTTAATTATAAAAAATACAAATGAATTCTGAAAATCGCGAGACTTAGCGAGACGTTGTTACATAATATGCGTGTACCGTAAAAAAATTGAGAAAGTTTCGAGCACGTTGTCACATATGATCTCACAAACTAGTACATCTCAACATGTGATGATGTTGAGATGTACTGGTTTGTGCATCATACGTGACAACGTGCTCGAAACTTTCTTAATTTTTTTTCACGGCATACGCATATGATGTAACAACGTCTCGCTAAGTCTCGCGATTTTTGGAATTCATTTGCATAAAATTAAAAAACCGCTCGCACGTAATTTGGAGGCGTTGCCCCATGAGCACATTGATCGAGAGTTCGGATCAGTTTTTGGATTTGGCCTAAACATACAGTTAAGAACAAGAATAATATTTTTTGAATCATGAAAATCCATTATTCGATGCACCCGCAGTTCAAACTTGCGTCTTTCGAAAAAATTCAAGAAAAAATAAAGTCAAAAAATATATCAAAAAGTTTTGAAAAGTCTCAAATTTGAACATGTTGGCCATGTTGATATATGAAAGCAGCAAAAAAATTTGGTGGCCAAAATCAAAACAAAAAATTCTTTGCCGAGTGTCGGCCCTGACACGCGGTAAAGATGGGTTCTTTGCCGAGTGCCAAACGGCTGGCACTCGGCAAAGATAACGGTCATGAATGTCGTTTGTCCCGGCGAGATTTGTCGAGTGCCCATCTTTACCAAGTGTGTGGCCATCGGCAAAGAGACCTCTTTGTCGAGTGCCTATCTTTACCGAGCGCCGGACACTCGGCAAAGATGGACTCTGCCTAGTGTCGCTCTTTGCTGAGTGCCATGTGTCCTGGCACTCGGCAAAGCGACTCTTTACCCAGTGCCCGAAATTGGGCACTCGGCAAAGCCTGACTTTTCTGTAGTGCTATTCTCTCCGCTCTAAATTATAAGACGTTTTAGTTTACCTAGATATATCTTTTTTTATGTTATATAAACATAGTGCATATCTAAATGCATAACAAAAGATACGTAGGTAGAATAGACAAAATGTCTTATAATTTTAAAATGCAGGGATTCTTACTATCTTATGCTACTCTTACTAATTGAAGGATCCACCGCTACTACACATATAACTTTTTGAGACACTAGGCTTGAATTAACTAAGGCGGGCGTCCAATATAGCCGCCTCAGTTAATATTTACCGAGGTGGGCATCCAGTGTCCGCCTCTGATAATTGATTAATCGAGGCGGTCACCTTAAGGCAACCGCCTCGGTTAATCAATTATTTTTCGATGCGGTCATTTTAAGCGTCTGTCTTGTTAAATTCATTAACCGAGACGAGCATCTTAAGGGTCCGTCTCGGTTAATGACTGTAACAGAAAATAATTCATAATTCTTTCATATGAATTTGGATGAAGACAAACTTTATATCAGAATTGTAGCCCTCGACGAGATCTACAACTTTGTAGTTGAAAAGTTTTTGAATTGAAACTGTTTAGGATCCCAAAATATGGTTATAAGTGCACAAGTTTTGAAATTTGAAAATTTAAACTTATCAAATGATCTCATATGTTGACATGGTTTACACAAAAGTTATAGTTCTCAATAGAATCTATAAATTTGTAGTTGATTTTTTTTATTTGAAGTTATGCAAAGTCTCAAATATGTGTTCGAAGGTTATAGATTTTGAAATTTAAAATTCCTAAACGATTTAAAATATTCACATAGTTAATACCAAAGTTGTAGTGGCCGACCTAAGCTACATCTTTGATATTGACAAGTTTTTATTTTAAAATCATCTAGAGTCTCAAATATGTGTTTGAAATTCACATGTTTTGATATTCACTTTTTGAATTTTTCAAGCTATCTCTAATGCGGATACATTTTATACCAAAGTTATATTACTTAATAAGATTTTAAACTTTACGGTTATAATTTTTTCCATTTGAGTTTATTTAGTAACTCAAATACTCAATATAAAATTATGAAATATTGATATAAAATAATAATGTATTATATATAGACATGAATGAGTGTGAGGTGTAGTGGTAAAGACATAGTATTGTGAAGCGTGAGGTTATGGATTCAATTCACCGAAGTTGCACCGAGACGGGTAAAGTAACCGTCTTATTGAGATGAAAAAAAAATTTAACCCTTATTTGGAGTCGCACCTGAGAACTAACATACTCCCTCCGTATCGCTTTTAGATGACGTTTTGGACAAAGTTTGAGTCAAACATTGGAAATATAAATCATGAATAACTTTTAAATTATTGAGTTTAGAGATATAAAAATCATATAAATAAATTTATCTTGAAAAGTACTTTCATAAAAGTATACATATACCATTTTACAACAAATATTTTTAAAAATACAAGCGGTCAAAGTTGCACTTTGGAGACCGTGTCGTTGTCCTAAACGTCATCTAAATACGATACAGAGGGAGTAGGTAGTCAGGCCTTGTTCAGTTGGTAAAATATTTGGTAAAAAAGTTATTGTAGCACTTTCGTTGTTATTTGACAAACTTTATCCAAACATGACTTAACTAGACTCAAAAGATTCGTCTCGACATGAGCGGACTAAAAGTATAATTAGTTATTTTTTACCTACATTTAATGTTTCATGCATGCGTTTAAAGATTCGATGTGACGGTTACCGCGCAATATATTTAGGCCTATTTCGTGAATGGCCTAAATCTTAGATGAGTCATATTAATCACATCACGTTCACAAAATCTCTGCCGGCCGTACACATTCATAATTAATTCAAAATATATATGTATCCATAAACAAATATTTGTGTTATTAAAATACCATTTTACCAACGTTCACAACTGTATTACTTAATATAATACTTAGATCACATTCGTCTGGTAATGCAATAAAATATGGTGGCGTGCATGAGGAACGACAGTGACGACGGTTCCACCGGGATTGCGTCACGGTACTTGAAGGCCGCAGCTTCGGTGATCCAACGTCGAACGCGGCCAGTCCGTGGCAGCACTGTAGGGCCAGCGGCTAGCGGGCCAGCGGCTAGCGTGTGGAGGTGAGACTCGTGTAGCCGTGGATGGCGGCGGGGCTATTCCTTGGCGCGCATGCGCTGGCAGCGATCCTGACGCACGCGCACAGATAGCACGCGCATAGATGGAGGCGATGGAGGCCTTGTTTAGTTTCGAAAAATATTTGGAATTGACACTGTAGCACTTTCGTTGTTATTTAACAAACTTTGTCTAAACATGGACTAAGTAGACTCAAAAGATTCGTCTCGACATGTACATACTAAAAATACAATTAGTTAATATTTTTACCTATATTTAATGCTCCATGTATGCAGCTAAAAATTGATGTAACGGGGAATCTAAAAATATTTAGGGGAAGTTGATGACCTAAACAACACCGCAGTCCGGAGAGCTCGGCTAGGCCAACACGACAAGGGGAACATACAGCATCGTACGGAGTAGTATGCCTTATATCTATATATATATATATATATATATACACGGCAGTGCTATTCTACACCCCAGGTAAATTTAACTAAAAAAATACTGAGTAGTACTGAACGACATTCAATATTAGTCAGTACTACACCCAGCATCAAAAATACTGAATAATACTGACACGCAACTATTGACCCATACTGAATTCTGTTCTGTAGGGTGTACACCTACACCTACACCTACACCTACACCTACACCTACACCTACACCTACACCTACACCTATTATATAATAATAAAGAGGCAAAATTTCTGCCTCTTTTTTGTTTCGTCTGGCCTATTTATAATATGGTAGAGATTGGTTACTTCTCCCAAACGGACTTGGAAATTTATCTCCCGGAGGTTTTAGTCTGGGAGAAAGAAAGGAGAAATACGTGGACTGCTGATCGAATCGAGAAAAATTTGTTGATCGAATCGAGGAAGAAATACACACTTTTTCCAACTAGAAATCAACCCCATAAATTCATAAAGATCAAACTAGAGGATAGAGAGGATACAACTTCTTCTATAAAAAGAAACTCATGAGGCAAATCAATATCACTACAAATTAATAGCTGTGGTTGACCTCGGTGCAGGTGGGCATCAGATCAGATAGGTCAGAATCAGAAGCCTGTGGAGATCAGGCGGAATCAAAAGCTCAAATAGAAAATCTAATTCGAGATCCAAATCACCGCGTCCGCTCACCGCTTCTTCTTCAAGCTCTGAGCCACCGCGGCCGGCCGACTGCAGATGCCCTAGGCATGCGCATCCTGCTGGGGCGGCAGGGCGCGGCTCGTCATGGCTGGGCACGTCGGAGCGCGGTCGCTGGAGTCGCGGGGCCGGGAGCGGCCGCCAGCACAGCTGCCGGTGTGGATGCATGGCATAATGCGAGGGTGCGGAGCCGTGCGTGGACGGGGGACACGGCTGCCGGCGCGGAGGCAGGGGCTCGCCGTCGGGCAGGCTCACGGACGCCTGGGTCGGAATCAGAAGCCTGTGGAGATCAGGCGGAATCAAAAGCTCAAATAGAAAATCTAATTCGAGATCCAAATCACCGTGTCCGCTCACCGCTTCTTCTTCAAGCTCTGAGCCACCGCGGCCGGCCGACTGCAGATGCCCCAGGCAGGCGCATCCTGCTGGGGCGGCAGGGCGTGGCTCGCCATGGTTGGGCCCATCGGAGCGCGGTCGCTGGAGTCGCGGGGCCGGGAGCGGCCGCCGGCACAGCTGCCGGTGTGGATGCAGGGCATAATGCGAGGGTGCGGAGCCGTGCGTGGACTGGGGACACGGCTGTCGGCGCGGAGGCAGGGGCTCGCTGCCGGGCAGGCTCACGGACGCCTGGCCAGGCGCGCGGCCGCCAAGGCTCGCGGTCGCCGGGGGCCAGGGACGCCGCCGCTGCTGGGGAGAGCCGGCCGGACGAGGGAGGTACGGGGACAGGGCTGCCGCCGCCGGGCATGCGTCGCCGAGCGCCTGGGACGCAGCTGGTGGGGCGCAGCTCGCCGATGGGGTTGTAGATGGCGTGCGAGCAGGTGCGAAGAAGATAAGGCATGGGATGAATCAAAGAGATGAGACGACGTGTCTTATGTGCGTGCAAATAGAATGAAGTAGAAGATTTTTATTTTAATTAGACCATGAAACAATGACAAAAAGAAAAAATATAAAGGGCCTTTATCTCAGGCAAGAGGACAATTGTCTGCAAAGTAACGTGGACCAGCTGAGGAATAAGAAAAAAAAGAAAAAAATGTTGCGGTTATTTTATTACCTCTTAACAATCAAAGAAAAGTTATGTTTTACCAAATGTCTGTCTAGGGTGTTTGGTTCATGCCACACCTCACGGCATCACGCCATAGAGTGGCAAGGGAAAATATCAGCAAAAGAAAAATAGAAGACGCTACGGACACCGCATTTATCGCTAGCTAATGCAGCTAGACCGGCCGTCCAAGAAGAATTTTTCAAAATAGGAGAAGAACTCGTCCAGGCATAGGCTGTACCTTGTTGTTAAGCAGGAAGGCAGCTTCGCCACGCTCTCGCTCATCTCCATTGAGCCTCACGTTGGCAGGGCCGGATTCGCTCCGAGGGCGCGCGTGGAGAGATGCGGTGGTGAGGGAAGGCGAAACAGCGTGGAGAGACGCGGCGATGTGGGGTCACTGGAGGTCATAGCGCAGAGCCTCTCGGGCCACCGGGTCGAGGACGGCCATGTGCGAGGACCTCCTCCAAATCGTCGACCAAGCGGTCCGTGCATGTGAGGCTGGGGAGAGGATAAGCGTGGGTGAGGCTTAGAGGGAGGATCCAGAAAAATAAAGACAGAGAAGGATGCGGTGAGTGCGGTGGATGTGGGGATAGGCCATAGGGAGAGAATAGAGAAAAATAAATGAGAAAATATTAAGAAAGGAAAAAAAATGAGAGACATGAAAAAAACATGAAAGGGTATTAGAGCAACTCCAACAGTTATTTCACGTTCTTGTTTTTGTAAAAACGTCTAGAAATCTCCTATCCAACGGTCTGGCAAATAAGTTTAGGATTTTTAGGAATTTGGCAAACACCAGGTGATATTTGACAAATATGTCAAGCTACGGTTCGCTTGGCAATCGCCCTCCCGTGCTACCCCCGCGAGATATTTTCCTTTCGTGCATATAAATTTTTAGTTTTACCAAGTCTAAATATAAAACCGTTGAAAATTAACTCTTTTTACCTTTGTCATATTAATTTGAGAATTGACAAATACCATATTTTGTCAACAAAAAAATACAAAATGGTCAGAGATGCTCTTATATAGCTTTCACAATTTTCACAAACCGGAGAATCTTTAAAAAATTCACTTCTTCAATGAAGGAAAAAAGGTATAGGGATTAGGGGATTGAAGCTAGAGGGATTCAGAAAGAGAAAAACGACTGATTTTTTTATTGTGCAGAAGGACTCCACCAGGCCAGGACATTAACAGCTGTAGAGGGGACACGTGTTTTGTGCATGCTCATGAGAGTGATGGTCTTTTTTCCCAACAAAAGGTTTGTTACTCAAATAGATTCATTACAATTATATTGCAAACAGCTCTTCAAGAAGCTATATAAAGTATACCAAAAAAAACTTTCTAACATAGCTGAGATATGTTGAGCGCAAAGATGCAACACGAAATTTAGGATAACATTTTTACTTTCATATATTTGGATAGGTTAAATCATAAATGCACTGTCGGTGAGCTCGACGGAAGAAACACTTGGGGACAACCACGATGACGATGGTGAGGATGCTTGGCCAACAAGCTCGATATCAGGCACTCACATGAAGAAGGAGCTCAACATTCTCTTGCCCTTTACTATCATCGACTTGCTACTTGAGCTTGAGCTTGAGCTTGGTCTGCTCGCTACACACCGAGATAATGGGCTGCTTGTTAGCTATGGCGAGGAGCAGACCCTACTACCCACGCCCAAGGTTTTAAATCTCTAGTTATAACTTTCGCTATAGCCAGCTATAGTTGTTTAAAACGGATCAAGCTATTTGTGTTTATGTACAACTTAGCGGTTATAGCCCGCTATAGCCTCATTTAGCCTCCGTTATAGCTATTTTGGACGTCATCCGCTAAATCCCTTAGCCAGAGATTTAAAACCTTGCCCACGCAACAAGGCTATGCTAAGACCATATGAATAGTATTAAAATTAAAATTATAATATATTTATGTTTCTCTAGTTATGTTTTTCTCTCCCGTTGCAACGCACGGGCATATTGTGCTAGTATATTAAAAAGGTCATGTGTCCACGTAGGTGAAAAGAGTTTGAGGCTGTTAAAACTTTCAATGCAAGTGAATATACTCCCCTCTCTCTCTCCTCTTTATGGTCCCATCTCTCTTTCTGTCAGGGAGATTATTCTTTCGTTCCTGCAATAACACGGAACTGCTCATGGACAGATCTATATAGACCGTACTGGATGCGAATGCACCCACGAAAATTTCAAAAAGCAGTGATTATGACTGCGGATACATGGGTGTATGCCGAGTCTCTGAGTGATGAGTGATTGTCAACTGAGATAATGCGCATGTTGTTTGGCTTGTGTTGTGCAGGTGTCGAGCACGGATACAGTGATCAAGGCAAGGTGAAGGTCAAGTAGAGACGTGCCGTGCCGATGGACCGAGAGTGGCGAAGGGCGGACGTGAGGCTTGGACTGAGGGACCGGTGGCCTGAGGATCAGTTGTGGTGGCTGGCAGCCTGGGACAGCGACGAGCGAAGACTTGCGGGCACGGTGTTGCTTGGGTCGAGGACCTAGGGACACGTGTCGGTAGACGGGGTGCACGGGCGGTGCATCCCCTCTACGGCTCGGTTTGGTGGTTGAGCCACAGAAAAACCACCGAGTGGACGGTTTCCGGGTTTGGGCCTCAAAACCTGGGCGCTGATGGTTTCCGAGTTTGGGCCACAAAACTCGGGCTGATGAAGTTTCCAGGTTTGGGCCTCAAAACCTGGGTGCTGCGGGTTTCTGAGTTTGGGCCACAAAACTCAGGCGATGGACGGCTGGTTTCCCGGTTTGGGCCTCAAAACCGGGGGTTGGTCGTGAAGGCTGGTTTCCCGGTTTGTGCCTCAAAACCGGGGGCGAAGTCCAGGAAAAGGACGGTTAGAGCGGAGGCGGCACGTGGCGGCAATCGGTGAGGTTGCGTCGAGGCAACGCTACCAGTTGTGCGGGCGTGGCCGTCGGATCAGCACCTACCTTGAGTTGGTCCAGAATAACCCTAGGGTTTAGCTGGTTCGCTCTATAATAAGTTAGGGGTAGAGTGAGAAATAGAATTAGGATAAGTAGAGGGAGACACCCACCTCCCATTCTATCTCAGTCATTTGCTATTTTGCCTTCTAGGTTTTCCTGCTCTCCCCATCCTCTGCTGTAGCGAACTGAGATCCATAGAGAAAACAATCATACCTCTGTGTCCATGAGATTTTGAGGAAGTGAGACCGAAATCTCACTGTTGTAGCGTGTGGTAGCCACACGGATGCAATTCGTGGCTGTGATTCGCGTTTTGGAGTTGTTCTTCGCGTTTTGCTTTTTCTCCACGATTTTCCCATTGATCGGTCTCCCTACTCGGTTCATCTTTTGCAAATCTGTTTGAACCAAGTTGTTCTAGGTCGTGAGGCGCATCTTTCCACCGAAGGAATTTGTCCCTAACCTCACGAACTAGTAGATCGGTTGATTTTCGTTTCGAATCAAGTTTTGCTCCTTTGTCCTGAATTCTTCAAATTCACCGATTTGGAGTTAGGTTCGAGCCATGATCCCCTTTGGATAGCTCACTAACCTCCTTGGAACTCCTCATACCAAGTCTAAGCCTTAGTGCTTTTGATTCGGAGGAGATCGGGTGATTTTCGTGGAAGAACAACACAGAATCGGGACCATCGGACGCTCTGTTCTTGAGCATCGGACGCTGGTTCATATCATCAGACGCGTCTGGTGCCACGTGTCTTCTGACAGTGAGTTTTAAAGAGCATCGGACGCTGACCATCGGAGCGTCTGTTGCCATCGGACGCTAGGGTTTCGCTGTAGCAGCGTCCGATGCCTGTCCAGTAAGGTTCCAGAAAGGTTATGTTTGCATCGGACGCGTCCGGTGCTTGGCCATTGGACGCTGCCAGCGTCCGATGCACACTGTTGTGCACTGTTTTCGTCCACCGTTTGTTCGTGCGATTTCGGATTTGGTTTTGGGCTTTTGCGTTGGGTTTCTAGAGTTGTGTGGTGTCTCGCTGTGCTTCTTGGAAGCATCCACCCTACCTCTAGGGTCGTAGACACCTGCTAGCTCTAGGGGTTGATTCTCGGGACAGTGGCGACAAGTTTCCGAAAGGAAATTTTGAAGCTCCCATTCACCCCCCCTCTGGTCGCTTTCTGGTAGCATCTTCGGTCCTTCAATTGGTATCAAAGCGGGTTAAGGATCTTCCACCTTAGCCGGTTCCAGATCCATAGAAGGCGACATGGATCGCGACGTGGGCAAACCGCTGTTTTTCGATGGGACGAACTATGTGTATTGGAAGATACGCATGTCGGCCTATCTGCAGAGTTTGGGTGCTTCCATCTGGGATATTTGCAACTTTGCTAATTACGTGGTCTTGGCTGCACGTGCTACTCAGCATCAGATTGATGAGCACGATGCCAATAGCCGAGCCCATAATGCTCTTTTCTCATGTCTGAGCATGAGTGAGTTTGATCGCGTTTCTCACCTCGCTACGGCTCGGGAGATTTGGGCTACCCTCATGCGTTTCCATGAGGGAACCACTCAAGTCAAAACCCGTCTCTACAAGTCGTTCAAGCGAGAGTATGAGAACTTTCCACATATGCCTGGCGAGAGCATAGAAAGTTTATTCGCTCGCTTTCAGGTGATTGTCAACAGGATGAGGGCTAACAAGGAGTTGTTGCCTTTCGATGATCATGAGAGGGCTTTGAAGATTTTACATACCCTCGATCGGTTGGTGTGCGATTCCAAGGATCAGGCGATCATCGAATCACCTAACTATGAGACCCTCACGTGCGGCGAGCTCTTTAGTAAGCTCAAGTCCAGTGAGATCGATGCCATGGCAAGGGCTTCTTATGAAAATCCTTTTGGCCCGTCGATGGCTTTTCTTTTTGGCTCTTCTGCTAACTCCTCTGGAGGCTTTGCACTTTCCTCTCTTCTTTCTGTCACAGAGGAGCAGCTGGAGTTCATGGGGGATGACGAGCTAGCATTGCTCGTCAACCGGTTCTCGCGGTTCCACAACAACCGCATGAACCGTCGCCGCGGAGGAGGACGCTCGGGATGTTTCTAGTGCGGCGACCCCAACCACTTCATCGTCAATTGCCTGAAGAAGAACAAGAAGATCTTCGGCAAGACGGACCATGGGCACAAGTACGACTCCGGCAAGCGCAAGGAGAAGTACCTCCCCGCGAAGCACAAGCGGAAGGGCGGCTTCAACAAGGAGTACATCAAGACCAAGTACTTGGAGAAGGCCCAAGCTGAAGAGCGTGCATTCTTCGCCACGCTCAGCGACGTCGACGACTTAGATGACGACTCCGCTTCCTCAAGTGACGACGAGTCCGAGAAGAAGAAGAGGATCGAGGACAAGCTCAACGGTCTCTGCTTCTTTGCCGATGACGAGGGCTTTTGCACCATGGCCCTCGGTAAGGAGGTCGACGGCGAGCTGGAGGAGATCCCTCAGAACGACGACGACGACGACGATGACACCTCCCAGGTATCTCTGACCCCCGATGAGCTTTCTGCTGAGGTCGAGAAGCTTACTGCCGCCCTTCTTAGTCAAGATAAGTTGCTTAGGCGCGCTGCTAGAGAGCGGAAGGAGTTTAGGCAGAAGTCGGAGGATACGGTAAAGGAGCTTGAGTTTGCCAAGTCCACCGTAGTTGTTTCTGAGGAGGCTGAGTGCGAGATGTGCACCACGCACATGACTGACCTTCTCACCTTGAGAGGAAAGTATGTTGCGTTGGTTGGAGAGGTGGATGAGCTTAAGGCTAGATCCTCGCTGTTGGGTGCGTGCAAGTCCTGTGCAGGCTTGCAATCCGAGTTGGCAGAGAAGAATGTCAAGATTGTGTCTCTTGAAGAGGCCAGCTCGGGTAGCACATGTGTGGCTAGGTGTGTTCTGTGTGAGGGCTTGGAGATGGAGATAGCCAACGTGAAGCATGGCAAGATGCAAACCGAGGAGGAAAACACATACCTTCGGACCATCTTGTCATGGGTGTCTAGTGGTGAGCCGCAGCTTGGGATGATGATCTCCCAATTCAAGCGTGCTGCTGGAGGTCCAAGTGTAGGCTTTGCTCAGGGTGTTGATGTTTCATCTTTTGGGAAGATTGGAGAGTCGAGCGGCCTTAACCCATGTGAGAAGCCCAACTCCACCACTATTCCCAAGCTTACCAAGATTCCACCCAAAGAGCCTCTCAAGCCTAACACCAAGGATGGGGTATTTGTTGAACCTCCGAGAGCTCCACCCAAGAAACAATCATGGGCTACAAAACCAAACCACCTCAAGAACAAGCTAGACACAATGCCACCTATCCAGGAGGAGCTTATGCCACAGAAGGGCAAAGTGATCCACACCCACTACCGTGAGTACCAACAACGCCCTATGAGAGCGGTGAGGTACCATTGTGAGCACTGTGGGAGAGATGGACACTTAAGTGAGTTTTGCTTTCAGCGCAAGAGAGAGGCGCGCCGTGCAAAGGAGATGAACAACACAGACATGTACCATCCTTTCCATGATGTACATGTGTCGAATGTTTAGAGGCGTGCTGCTAGGCCTAGAGGTCCAAAACCTCAAACTCCTAGGCCTAGGCCGCGAGGAGGTCGTGCCCGGCGGGAGCCTGTTGTTGTGGGCTATGGACCCCGTGGTGGTGGCTTTGTAGTTGAGCGTTTTCCACCACCGCGTTTTGAGTATCGCGATGGACGCTCCTCCCTTAGCGGACCACGTTTTCCTCTACGTTGTGATCGCTCTTCCCGTAGGCGTGCTAGGAATGGTTTTTCTGCTAACCGTTCTTTTGAGCAGCCGGCCCAACACTAGTATTCTCCCTACTTCACTAACCCCAGTGTTGGACCGTATGCTCACCCTATGTCTTTTTATTGATGTAGGTAAAATGATTGGAGAACGTTTGGTTGGTGGATTCCGGTTGTTCGAGACACATGACCGGAAACGCCAAGTGGTTCTCCAGTCTTAGTCCTGTTGCCGGAAAGGAGTATATCACCTTCGGCGACAATAGCAAAGGTAAGGTGTTGTCTCGTGGGTCGGTGCGAGTTAATGAGCACTTTGTGTTGCGCGATGTTGCTCTTGTTTCTAACTTGCATTTTAACCTTCTTTCTATTTCGCAACTCTTTGATGACGACTATGAGATTCGTTTTAAGCCGAATCTCAGTCGTATTTTGGATCCTCAGGGCAATCTTGTTTGTGTGATTTTGCCCTTTGGGAAAGTCTTTCGTGCGAATTTCTCGGAGTCATTTGTAGTTTCTCGCTGTCTTTTGGCTGGACCCTCCTCCTCTGATCTTTGGAAGTGGCATAGGAGACTAGGACATTTGAGCTTCGACTTGCTTGCAAGACTTAGTTCACTTGGACTAATCTGAGGATTGCCCAAGTTATCCATGGAGAAGGATCTTGTTTGCCACTCTTGTAGACATGGGAAGATGGTTGCCGCTCCCCACCATCCAGTGACTCAGGTCATGACCAAGCGCCCGGGAGAGCTTTTACACATGGACTTTGTTGGTCCGGCTCGGGTGAGCTCGGTTGGGGGAAAGTGGTATGTGCTTGTTGTTGTTGACGACTTTTCGAGATATTCGTGGGTCTTCTTTTTAGCTGAGAAGACTGAGACTTTCTCCTTTGCTCGCAATCTGATTTTGCGTCTTCAGAACGAGTTCCCTTTGAACTCGATGCGAGCTATTAGGAGTGATAATGGTTCCGAATTCAAGAATTCAGATTTTGAGAAGTTTTGCAACTCTTTGGGGTTAGAGCATCAGTTTTCTTCCCCCTACACACCGCCACAAAATGGTGTTGTAGAGAGGAAGAATCGGACCCTTGTAGAGATGGCCAGGACGATGCTCGATGAGCATAGGACTCCTAGGCGATATTGGGCCGAAGCTATGAGCACTGCATGCTACATTTCCAATCGCATTTTTCTCCGAGCTTTCTTGAAAAAGACTTCTTATGAGTTGCATTTTGGAAAACTGCCTAAGGTGAGTTATTTTCGAGTTTTTGGTTGCCACTGTTTTATACTTAAGAAAGGCAACCTGGACAAATTTGAGTCTCGTTCTTCTGACGGTGTATTTTTGGGTTATGGCACTCATACTCGTGCATATCATGTACTTAACCTTGATACTAACCGAGTCATGGAGACATCAGATGTCACCTTCGACGAGACCATGGTTTGTCCTTCTTCTCGTTTTGAGCGTGCAGGTGATCATGAGGTCGACGAGCCTCTTTTTGATGATGAGGAAGAAGGTGCTGAAGGGATGGATGACCCAGCACCTCCTCCACCTGCTGTGCCGCCAAGAGCGGCCTCTACTACCACTCACGGCCCCGATCCCTCTTCTTCGACTACTTGGGGGCCGTGGGTTCCACCACCTCGAGCGGTACCTTTTGTACCCGAGGAGGCACCAGCTACTGTTGAGGGGGAGGCTACATCAGCTCGGGAGGCGCCACCACACATCCAGCGCCAAGACTTGCCTCAACAGATGATCGGCAGCATCGGCGAACGTGTCACTCAGTCAAGGTCACAACAAATCTCTCACTTTGCTCATTCTGTATTTGTTGCTGATTTTGAACCCCGAGATGTTGGACACACTTTATGTGATCCAGATTGGGTCAATGCAATGCATGAGGAGCTTGAAAATTTTGAAAGAAATCGGGTTTGGGTTTTGGTTCCTTTTCCTCCTGAGTGTCACCCTATTGGGACAAAATGGGTTTTCAAAAACAAACAAGGAGAGGATGGCCATGTTGTGAGAAACAAGGCCAGACTAGTAGCCCAGGGGTATAGTCAGAAGGAGGGGATAGACTATGAGGAGACTTTTGCTCCTAAAGCTCGTTTAGAGGCAATTAGGATACTCTTGGCCTTTGCTGCATCCAAAGGGTTTAAACTTTTTCAAATGGATGTCAAGAGTGCCTTCCTAAACGGCTACATAGAAGAGGAGGTATATGTGAGACAAACCCCGGTTTCAAAAATCCCAAGTTTCCAAACCATGTTTTTAAACTTCTGCGGATACATGGGTGTATGTCGGGTCTCTGAGTGATGAGTGATTGTCAACTGGGTTGATGCGCATGTTCTTTGGCTTGTGTTGTGCAGGTGTCGAGCACGGATGCAGTGATCGAAGGCGAGGTGAAGGTCAAGTAGAGACGTGCCGTGCCGATGGACCGGGAGTGACGAAGGGCGGACGTGAGGCTTGGACTGAGGGACCAGAGGCCCGAGGAGCAGCTGTGGTGGCTGGCAGCCTGTGGCAGCTATAAGTGAAGACTTGCGGTCATGTGTTGCCTGAGTCATGGACTTGGGGACACGTGTCGGTGGCCGGGGTGCACGGGAGGTGCATCCCATCTACGACGTCGGTTTGGTGGTAGAGCCAGAGAAAAACCATCGGGTGGACGGTTTCCAGGTTTGGGCCTCAAAACCTGGGTGCGGATGGTTTCCGAGTTTGGCCACAAAACTCGGGCTGAGGACGGTTTCCAGGTTTGGGCCTCAAAACCTGGGCACTGAGGGTTTGTTGAGTTTGGCCTCAAAACTCAGATGCTGGTGGGCTGGTTTCCCGGTTTGGGCCTCAAAACCGGGGTTTGGCTGGAAAAGGCTGGTTTCCCGGTTTGGGCCACAAAACCGGGGGTGCAGAGCGAGGGCGGCACGTGGCGGCAATCGGGAGGTTGCGTCAAGGCAACGCTACGAGTTGTGCGGGCGTGGCCGTCGGATCCACCTACCACCTAGTTGGTCCAGAATAACCCTAGGGTTTAGCTGGTTCGCTCTGTAAGTAGTTAGGGGTAGAGTGGGAATTAGGAATAGGTTAGAATTAGGATAAATAGGGGGAGACACCCACCTCCCCATTTATCTCAGTTAGTCACCCTGTCATTTGCTCTTTGCTTCTAGGGTTTCCTGCTCTCCCACATCCCTGCTGTAGCTAGCTGAGATCCACAGAGAAGAGAACAATACCTCTGTGTTCATGAGATTTTGAGTAAGTGAGGCCGTAACCTCACTATTGTAGCGTGTGGTAGCCACACGGTTGCAATTCGTGGTTGTGATTCGCGATTCGTTCGTGTTCTTCGCGGAATCCTTTTTCTCCATGATTTTCCCGTCGCTTGATCTCTTTGCTCGGTTCATCTTTTGCAAAACCGTTTGAACCAAGTTGTTCTAGATCGTGAGGCACTTCTTTCGACCGAAGGAATTCACCTCTAACTTCATGGTCTAGGAGATCGGTCGATTTTCGTTTCGTGTCAAGTTTTTCTCCCTTCCCCCGAATTTCTTCGATTCATCGATTTGGAGATAGGTTCGAGCCATGATCTCTTAGAGATAGCTCACTATCCTCCTTGTGACTCCTCTCACCAAGTTTGATCCCTAGAGGATTTGTTTTGGGTGAGATTGAGTTGAATCGGTGGGCGAACAGTTCATTGTCGGGGTGACCGGACGCTTGAGTTGGGCTGACCGGACGCACCTCCGGAGTCCGGTCGTTGAACGCCGTTACTGTGTTTTCTCGCGATTTGACCGGACGCTTGAGACCGGACGCTCCCAGTGAGTCCGATCGTTGAAGGCTGAGCTTGGCCTGGTTCGCGAACTTGACCGGACGCGGGTTGTTGGAACTGACCGGACGCACAGGATCCACTGTTCATCTGTTTCAGCGTTTGTGACCGAACGCTCTGTGCACTGACTGGACGCTCGGCTCTGGTGAGTCCGGTCCAACACAGAGAGGTACCAAAACGAGTTTTGTGTGACCGGACGCGTCCGGTCCCTGCTGACCGGACGCTGGCCAGAGTCCGGTCGTGACTGCTTTGCGCGTTTTCGTTCGCCGGTTGTTCGTTCGGTGTCAGATTTGGTTTCTGTCTTTTGCGTTGGTTTTCTAGAGTTGTGTAGTGTCCCGCTGTGCTTCTTGGAAGCATCCACCCTACATCTAGGGTCATGGACACTAGTAAGCTCTAGGGTTTGTCTTCGGGGTTGAATTACGGGACAGTGGCAACAAGTTTTCGAAAGGAATTTTGAAGCTCCCATTCACCCCCCTCTGGTCACTTTCTGGTAGCATTCTCGGTCCTTCAATTGGTATCGGAGCGGGTTAAGGATCTTCCACCTTAGCCGGTTCCAGATCCACAGAAGGCGACATGGATCGCGGCGTGGGCAAACCGCCGTTTTTCGATGGGACGAACTATGCGTATTGGAAGATACGCATGTCGGCCTATCTGCAGAGTTTGGGTGCCTCCATCTGGGATATTTGCAACTCTGCCGATTACGTGGTCTTGGCTGCTCGTGTCTCTCAGCTTCAGATCGATGAGCACGATGCCAATAGCTGAGCCCGTAATGCTCTTTTCTCATGTTTGAGCATGAGTGAGTTTGATCGTGTTTCTCACCTCGCTACGGCTCGGGAGATTTGGGATACCCTCATGCGTTTCCATGAAGGAACCTCTCAAGTCAAAACCCAACTCTACGAGTCGTTCAAGCGAGAGTATGAGAACTTTCGACACATGCCTGGCGAGAGCATAGAAAGTTTATTCGCTCGCTTTCAGGTGATTGTCAACAGGATGAGGGCTAACAAGGAGCTGTTGCCTTTCGATGATCATGAGAGAGCTTTGAAGCTTTTGCATACTCTTGATCGATCGGTGTGGGACTCCAAAGTTCAGGCAATCATCGAATCACCTAACTATGAGACCCTCACTTGTGACGAGCTCTTTAGTAAGCTCAAGTCCAGTGAGATCGATGTCATGGCAAGGGCTTCTTATGAGAATCCTCCTGGCCCGACTATGGCTTTGATTTCTGGCTCTTCTAATCCCTCTGGAGGTTTTGCTCTTTCGTCTCTCTTTTCTGTCACAGAGGACCAGCTGGAGTCTTTGGGGGATGACAAGTTGGCATTGCTCGCCAACCGGTTCTCGCGGTTCCACAACAACCGCATGAACTGTCGCCGCGGAGGAGGACGCTCAGGATGCTATGAGTGCGGCGACCCCGATCACTTCATCGCCAACTGCCCCAAGAAGAAGCATTCATCTGGGAAGGGCGATCATGGGCACAAGTACGACTCCGGCAAGCGCAAGGAGAAGTACGTCCCCGCGAGGCACAAGCAGAGGGGCGGCTTCGACAAGGAGTACATCAATAAGAAGTACTTGGAGAAGGCCCAAGCTGAGCAGCGTGCGTTCTTCGCCACGCTCAGCGACGTCGATGGCTCGGATGACGACTCCGCTTGTTCAAGCGATGACGAGTCCGAGAAGAAGAAGAGGATTGAGGACAAGCTGAATGACCTCTGCTTCTTCGCCGACGACGACGGCTTCTGCACCTTGGCCCTCGACGGCGAGCTGGTGAACTCCCCTCGGAACGACGACGACGACGACACCTCCCAGGTATCTCTGACCCACGATGAGCTTTCCGCTGAGGTCAAGAAACTTACTGCCGCGCTCCTTAGTCAAGATAAGTTGCTTAGGCGAGCCGCTAGAGAGCGCAAGGAGTTTAGGCAGAAGTGGGAGGATACGGTGAAGGAGCTTGATTCTGTCAAGTCCACCGTAGTTATTACCGATGAGGAGGAGTGCGAGGCGTGCACCACGCACATGACTGATCTTCTCACTTTGAGAAGCAAGTATTCTGCGTTGGTAGGAAAGGTGGATGAGCTCCGTGCTAGGCCCATGCTGTTGGGTGCTTGCAAGACTTGTCCTTTCTTGCAATCCGAGTTGGCAGAGAAGAATGCCAAGATTATGTCTCTTGAGGAGGCCAGCTCGGGTAGCACTTGTGTGACTAGGTGCGTTTTATGCGAGAGTTTGGAGATGGAGATTGCTAACGTGAAGCATGACAAGATGCAAACCGAGGAGGAAAACACATACCTTCGGACCATCTTGTCATGGGTATCTTGTGGTGAGCCACAGCTCGGGATGATGATCTCCCAATTCAAGCGAGCTGCTGGAGGTCCCGGTGTAGGTTTTGCTCAGGGTGTTGATCTTTCTGCTTTTGGGAAGATTGGAGAGTCGAGTGGTTTGAACCCGAGTGAGAAGCCCAACTCCACCACTACTCCCAAACTTACCAAGCTTCCACCCAAAGAGCCTCTCAAGCCTAACACCAAGGATGGGGTGTTTGAAGAACCCCCGAGAGCTCCACCCAAGAACCAAGTGTGGCATCCCAAACCCAACCACCTGAAAAACAAGCTTGATGCTATGCCACCTATCCAGGAGGAGTTGCCACAGAAGGGCAAGGTGATCCACACCCACAACCATGTGTACCAATAACCCCCTTTGAGAGCGGTGAGGTACCATTGTGAGCATTGTGGGAGAGATGGACACTTGAGCGAGTTCTGCTTTAGGCGCAAGAGAGAGGCGCACCGTGCTAGGGAGATGAACAACCCGGACATGTACCATCCTTTCCATGATGTACATGCGCCGAGTGTTCAGAGGAGAGCACCGAGACGTGCTGCTAGGCCCAGAGGTCCAGAACCTCAAGTTTCCAGGCCTAGGCAGCAGAGAGCTCCGAGGACAGACGCTAGGCCTAGAGGTGTTGAGTCTCAAGTCCCTAGGCGTAGGCCTCGTAGAGAGCATGCCCGGCGGGAGCCTGCAGTTGTAGGCTATGGACCCCGTGGCGGTGGCTTTGCAGTTGAGCGTTTTCCCCCACCGTGTTTTGAGTATCGCGATGGACGCTCCTCCCTTAGCGGACCACGTTTTCCTCAACGTGGTGATCGCTCCTCCCGTAGGCATGCTAGGAATGGTTTTTCTGCTAACCGTTCTTTTGAGCAGTCGGCCCAACACTGGTATTCCCCTTACTTCACTAACCCCAGTGTTGGACCGTATGCTCACCCTATGTCTTTTTATTGATGTAGGTAAAATGATTGGAGAAGGTTTGGTTGGTGGATTTCGGGTGTTCGAGGCACATGACCGGAAACGCCAAGTGGTTCTCCAGTCTTAGTCCGGTCGCCGGAAAGGAGTATATCACCTTCGGCGACAACAGCAAAGGTAAGGTGTTGTCTCGTGGGTCTGTGCGAGTTAATGAGCACTTTGTGTTGCGCGATGTTGCTCTTGTTTCTAACTTGCATTTTAACCTTCTTTCTGTTTCGCAACTTTTTGATGATGACTATGAGATTCGTTTTAAACCGAATCTTAGTCGCATCTTCGATCCTCAGGGCAATCTTGTATGTGTGATTTCGCCCTTTGGAAAAGTCTTTCGTGCGGATTTCTCAGAGTCGTTCGGAATTTCTCGTTGTCTTTTGGCTGGACCTTCCTCCTCTGATCTTTGGAAGTGACATAGGAGACTAGGTCACCTGAGCTTCGACTTGCTTGCAAGACTTAGTTCACTTGGCTTAATCCGAGGATTGCCCAAGTTATCCATGGAGAAGGATCTTGTTTGCCATTCTTGTAGACATGGGAAGATGGTAGCCGCTCCCCACCATCCAGTGACTCAGGTCATGACTAAGCGCCCTGGAGAGCTTTTACACATGGACCTTGTTGGTCCGGCTCGGGTGAGCTCAGTTGGGGGGAAGTGGTACGTGCTTGTTGTTGTCGATGATTTTTCGAGATATTCGTGGGTTTTCTTTTTAGCTGAGAAAACTGAGACTTTCTCCTTTGCTCGCAATCTGATTTTGCGTCTTCAGAATCAGTTCCCTTTCAACTCTATGCGAGCAATTCAGAGTGATAATGGTTCCGAATTCAAGAATTCGGATTTTAAGAAGTTTTGTGACTCTTTTGGGTTAGAGCATCAGTTTTCTTCCCCCTACACACCGCCTCAGAATGGTGTTGTAGAGAGGAAGAATCGGACCCTTGTAGAGATGGCCAGGACGATGCTCGATGAGCATAGGACTCCTAGGCGATATTGGGCCGAAGCTATGAACACTGCATGCTATATTTCCAATCGCATTTTTCTTCGAGCATTCTTGAAACAGACCTCTTATGAGTTGCATTTTGGAAAACTACTCAAGGTGAGTTATTTTCGAGTTTTTGGTTGCCATTGTTTTATACTCAAAAAGGGCAACTTGGACAAGTTTGAGTCTCGTTCTTCTGACGGTGTGTTTTTGGGTTATGGCACTCATACTCGAGCTTATCGTGTACTTAACCTTGACACTAACCGAGTCATGGAGACATCAGATGTCACCTTCGATGAGACCATGGTTTGTCCTTCTTCTCGTTTTGAGCGTGCAGGTGATCATGAGGTTGGCGAACCTCTTTTCGATGATGAAGAAGAAGGTGCTGAAGGGATAGATGACCCAGCACCTCCTCCACCTGCTGTGCCGCAAAGAGCGGCATCTACGACGACTCACGGCCCCGACACATCGTCTTCCTCGGGGCCGTGGGATCCGCCACCCCGAGCGTTACCTTTTGTTCCCGGGGAGGCACCAGCTGCTGTTGAGGGGGAGGCCACTTCGGCAAGGGGGGCGCCACGACACATTCAGCGCCAGCACCCGCCTCAGCAGATGATCGGCAGCATCGACGAACGCGTCACCCGATCAAGGCAAATCTCTCACTTTGCTCATTTTGCATTTGTTGCTGATTTTGAACCCCGGGATGTTGGACACACTTTGACGGATCCTGATTGGGTCAATGCCATGCATGAGGAGCTTGAGAACTTTGAGAGAAATCGGGTTTGGGTTCTAGTGTCTCCACCTTCTGAGTGTCATCCAATTGGGACAAAATGGGTTTTCAAAAACAAATAGGGAGAAGATGGCCATGTTGTGAGAAACAAGGCTAGACTCGTAGCCCAGGGATATAGTCAGAAGGAGGGGATAGACTATGAGAAGACATTTGCTCCTGTAGCACGTTTGGAGGCTATTAGGATACTCTTGGCTTTTGCTGCATCCAAAGGTTTCAAACTTTTTCAAATGGATGTCAAGAGTGCCTTCTTAAACGACTACATAGAAGAGGAGGTGTATGTTAGACAACCCCCCAGTTTCGAAAATCCCAAGTTTCCAAACCATGACTTTAAACTTCACAAAGCTTTGTATGGTTTGAAACAAGCTCCTAGAGCCTGGTATGATAGGTTGAAAACCTTTTTGCTTGCTAAGGGTTTTAAAATGGGATGTGTAGATAAAACGCTCTTTCTCCTCAAGCAAGGCATTGATACTCTCTTGGTCCAAATTTACGTGGATGATATCATTTTCGGTGGTTCTTCTCACACTTTGGTTGCCAAATTTGCAGACATTATGAGCAGGGAGTTCGAGATGAGCATGATGGGCGAGTTGACATTTTTTCTCGGGTTGCAAATCAAGCAAACCCGGGAAGGAACGTTTGTGCACCAGGGCAAGTACACCAGAGATATCCTGAAGAAGTTCGACATGGGTGAGGCCAAGCCTCTTCCAACACCCATGGCGACCACGACGGCCCTGGATGCGGACAAGGAGGGAGAAGCAGTGGACCAGAAGGAGTACCGGAGTATGATCGGGTTGCTGCTGTACCTGACAGCGACACGCCCGGACATCCAGTTCGCGGTGTGTCTGTGCGCGCGCTTTCAGGCGTCGCCGCGCACCTCTCACCGTCAGGCGGTCAAGCGCATTATGAGGTACTTATCCTTCTCTCCAGAATTCAGGATTTGGTATTCTGCTTCCTCCACCCTTTCCCTTTGCGGTTATTCCGATGCCGATTTTGCTGGTTGTCGTATTGATCGCAAGTCCACTTCTGGGACTTGCTAGTTTATTGGTTCTTCTCTTGTTTCGTGGTCTTCTCGCAAGCAGTCTAGCGTCGCCCAGTCTACCACGGAGGCTGAGTATGTTGCTGCGGCTAGCTGCTGTTCCCAGTTACTCTGGATGATGGCCACTTTGCGTGATTTTGGTCTGAGCTTTTCTCGTGTTCCATTGCTTTGTGACAGCACGAGTGCGATTAGCGTTGCTAAGAACCCCGTGCTTCACTCGAAGACCAAACACATTGATGTGCGCTTTCATTTTCTGCGAGATCACTATGAGAAGGGTGATATCGACCTTCGCCATGTCGATACTCATCATCAGCTTGCTGATATTTTTACCAAGCCTTTGGACCAATCAACCTTTAATCGGTTGAGAGGTGAGCTTGGTGTGTGTTTCCCCTTTTAGATGGGGGAAACACTCTGGATTTTGTATGATACACTGACTTTTTGGTTTCAGTTGTTTTTACTTCTTTTTGATTTCTTCGTGCATCTTTTGCATTTTAGCATACGCTTTTACATTCTGAGCTTCATGTGTATAATCTGAAGAATGTAACTATGCTCTGTGTAGTTTTTGCTCCGATGCTTTATGTTGATACTGTAGCTTATGCCTGATCACTAGTGCATACTATGAGCTGAGCTATTTTTGAATGGTGAATTTGATAATGAACTTAAAACTTGAAAATATTCACCATTGAGATATGCAAATAGCATGTGTAGGATGTGTTGAAATCACATGTGCTTTTCATATATGCTAGGTTGCTATGTCTCTAGTGTTGAGTCATTCACTTGCTTGGTATGTCATATTCTGCTTAAAACCTGAACCAAGTTAAGTGAATTGGAAAGATCGAGATGGGTTTGCTTGTTAGCACCTCACAGTTTCGAGACTGTTTCTCATTGCACTTTGAGTTAAACTTGAGCTGTGTAGTGTATGACCGAAACTGTTGCTTTAAGCTTCTGATTGCTTATGCATAGGCTTCGCACAGTTGAAAAGTTAGGCAATAACAAGCATTCAACCTCTCGCAGTCACATGCTGTTTTCTGAACTTGTGTAATTTCACCGCTGCAACTCCGATTAAAATCACAAGTATATGCCTAAATTGGTATCAGCATGATGATTGAACTGTGCTAGGGGTAGTTCACTTGGTATACATGATTAGCACTTGTTTGACTTCCTGTCTATACATGTCTGTGCTATTTTAATGGTGAATACCTTTTTCGGCTTAAAACTGCTCACATGTTCATATTTCATTCTTAGTGATCAGCTTGAGCCTTTGCTAGTATTCTGTGCATTTTTTCTGAGTCATCGGATCAGAACTCTGTAGAGCATCTTTGCACTCTTTTGAGTATACTCCTGAAGCTCCTAACTTGCATTCTGACTCATATGCATTTTGGAAGGGGGAGAACCTCTCTTGTTGGCACTCTTTGTTGGTGCATTTTCTGAGTGGGAGCCTTATTTCTTGATAAGTGCATTTTCAACTAAGGGGGAGAAATTGGGGAGAAATTGCAAATCATAACCCTCCTTTTGCTTAGGGGGAGCCTTCTTGGTTGTTTGCACTATTCGAGGGGGAGTTTGTTTCCGGTTGAGTCTTTGACATTTTCATTTGGTTTGGAGCGGTTTGCTAGTTGCGTTGAGCCTTAGCCTCTTTCTTGAGGGACTAGCATTTGCCTTTCAGATTCTCAATTGGTGTCGAACTCTTTTTGGTAACAGTCGGTATCGAGCTTTCTTTGCTAGTTGTGTTGAGCCTCTGTGCCTCTATCTTGAGGGACTAGCATTTTGCTTCGATATTTTCGATTGGGTTTTGCTAGCTGTGTTGAGCCTGTTCTACCTCTTCTTGAGGGCTAGTTTTGCTTTGCTTGGATGCGTCGAGCCGTTGCCCATGTCTTTGGGGACCAAGTTCTTTCGCTCTTTCCACTTGACCTTCTTCGGCTTTGCTATGCTTTTGGGTCATTTGGTCGAGTTCTCTCTCTTCTTCCTTCTTCTCTTTCTATTATGATTTGTGTTGGTAGTTGACAATGCACTCATCAAGGGGGAGATTGCGGATACATGGGTGTATGTCGGGTCTCTGAGTGATGAGTGATTGTCAACTGGGTTGATGCGCATGTTCTTTGGCTTGTGTTGTGCAGGTGTCGAACACGGATGCAGTGATCGAAGGCGAGGTGAAGGTCAAGTAGAGACGTGTCGTGCCGATGGACCGGGAGTGGCGAAGGGCGGACATGAGGCTTGGACTGAGGAACCAGAGGCCCGAGGAGCAGCTGTGGTGGCTGGCAGCCTGTGGCAGCTACAAGTGAAGACTTGCGGTCATGTGTTGCCTGAGTCGTGGACTTGGGGACACGTGTCGGTGGCCGGGGTGCACGGGAGGTGCATCCCATCTACGACGTCGGTTTGGTGGTAGAGCCAGGGAAAAACCATCGGGTGGACGGTTTCCAGGTTTGGGCCTCAAAACCTGGGTGCGGATGGTTTCCGAGTTTGGCCACAAAACTCGGGCTGAGGACGGTTTCCAGGTTTGGGCCTCAAAACCTGGGCGCTGCGGGTTTGTTGAGTTTGGCCTCAAAACTCAGATGCTGGTGGGCTGGTTTCCCGGTTTGGGCCTCAAAACCGGGGGTTGGCTGGAAAAGGCTGGTTTCCCGGTTTGGGCCACAAAACCGGGGGTGCAGAGCGAGGGCGGCACGTGGCGGCAATCGGGAGGTTGCGTCAAGGCAACGCTACGAGTTGTGCGGGCGTGGCCGTCGGATCCACCTACCACCGAGTTGGTCCAGAATAACCCTAGGGTTTAGCTGGTTCGCTCTGTAAGTAGTTAGGGGTAGAGTGGGAATTAGGAATAGGTTAGAATTAGGATAAATAGGGGGAGACACCCACCTCCCCATTTATCTCAGTTAGTCACCCTGTCATTTGCTCTTTGCTTCTAGGGTTTCCTGCTCTCCCACATCCCTGCTGTAGCTAGCTGAGATCCACAGAGAAGAGAACAATACCTCTGTGTTCATGAGATTTTGAGGAAGTGAGGCCGTAACCTCACTGTTGTAGCGTGTGGTAGCCACACGGTTGCAATTCGTGGTTGTGATTCGCGATTCGTTCGTGTTCTTCGCGGAATCCTTTTTCTCCATGATTTTCCCGTCGCTTGATCTCTTTGCTTGGTTCATCTTTTGCAAAACCGTTTGTACCAAGTTGTTCTAGATCGTGAGGCACTTCTTTCGACCGAAGGAATTCACCTCTAACCTCATGGTCTAGGAGATCGGTCGATTTTCGTTTCGTGTCAAGTTTTTCTCCCTTCCCCCGAATTTCTTTGATTCATCGATTTGGAGATAGGTTCGAGCCATGATCTCTTAGAGATAGCTCACTATCCTCCTTGTGACTCCTCTCACCAAGTTTGATCCCTAGAGGATTTGTTTTGGGTGAGATTGAGTTGAATCGGTGGGCGAACAGTTCATTATCGGGGTGACCGGACGCTTGAGTTGGGCTGACCGGACGCACCTCCGGAGTCCGGTCGTTGAACGCCGTTACTGTGTTTTCTCGCGATTTGACCGGACGCTTGAGACCGGACGCTCCCAGTGAGTCCGGTCGTTGAAGGCTGAGCTTGGCCTGGTTCGCGAACTTGACCGGACGCGGGTTGTTGGAACTGACCGGACGCACAGGATCCACTGTTCATCTGTTTCAGCGTTTGTGACCGGACGCTCTGTGCACTGACCGGACGCTCGACTCTGGTGAGTCCAGTCCAACACAGAGAGGTACCAAAACGAGTTTTGTGTGACCGGACGCTTCCGGTCCCTGCTGACCGGACGCTGGCCAGAGTCCGGTCGTGACTGCTTTGCGCGTTTTCGTTCGCCGGTTGTTCGTTCGGTGTCGGATTTGGTTTCCGTCTTTTGCGTTGGTTTTCTAGAGTTGTGTAGTGTCCCGCTGTGCTTCTTGGAAGCATCCACCCTACATCTAGGGTCGTGGACACTAGTAAGATCTAGGGTTTGTCTTTGGGGTTGAATTGAGGGACAGTGGCAACAAGTTTCCGAAAGGAATTTTGAAGCTCCCATTCACCCCCCTCTGGTCGCTTTCTGGTAGCATTCTCGGTCCTTCAACTTCACAAAGCTTTATATGGTTTGAAACAAGCCCCTAGAGCCTGGTATGATAATCTGAAAACCTTTTTGCTTGCTAAGGGTTTTAAAATGGGATGTGTGGATAAAACACTTTTTCTCCTAAATCAAGGCAATGACACTCTCTTGGTCCAGATTTACGTGGATGATATCATTTTCGGTGGTTCTTCTCATGCTTTGGTTGCCAAGTTTGCAGACACTATGACCAGGGAGTTTGAGATGAGCATGATGGGCGAGTTGACGTTTTTCCTCGGGTTGCAAATCAAGCAATCCCGAGAGGGGACGTTCGTGCACCAGGGCAAGTACACCAAGGACATCCTGAAGAAGTTCAACATGGGTGAGGCCAAGCCTCTTCCAACACCCATGCCGACCACGGCGGCCCTGGATGCGGATGTGGATGGAGAAGCTGTGGTCCAGAAGGAGTACCGGAGTATGATTGGGTCGCTGCTGTATTTGACGGCGACACGCCCGGACATTCAGTTCGTGGTGTGTCTGTGCATGCGATTTCAGTCGTCGTCGTGCACCTCTCACCGTCAGGTGGTCAAGCGCATTATGAGGTACTTATGCTTCACTCCAAAGTTTGGGATTTGGTATTCTGCTTCCTCCACCCTCTCCCTTTGCGGTTATTCTGATGCCGATTTTGCTGGTTGCCGTATTGATCGCAAGTCCACTTCTGGGACTTGTCCGTTTATTAGTTCTTCTCTTGTATCATGGTCTTCTCGCAAGCAGTCTAGTGTCGCCCAGTTTACCATGGAGGCTGAGTACGTTGCTGCGGCTAGTTGCTGTTCCCAGTTGCTTTGGATGATGGCCACTTTGCGTGATTTTGGTCTGAGCTTTTCTCGTGTTCCTTTGCTTTGTGATAGCACGAGCGCTATTAGCGTTGCTAAGAACCCTGTGCTGCACTCTAAGACCAAACACATTGATGTGCGCTTTCATTTTCTGCGAGACCACTATGAGAAGGGTGATACCGACCTTCGCCATATCGATACTCATCATCAGTTGGCTGATATTTTTACCAAGCCTTTGGACCAATCAACTTTTGCTAGATTGAGAGGTGAGCTTGGTGTGTGTTTCCCCATTTAGATGTGGGAAACATTTTGATTCTTGTATTATAAACTGACTTTGTGTTTTTCATTTTGGTTTCTGTATGCATCTTTGCATTTCATGTTGCATATTTACATTCAGAGCTTCATGAATATAATCTTTAGAATGTGGCTATGCTCTGTCTAGTATTTGCTCCGATGCTTTATGATGATGCTTGTAGCTTATGCTCCTTCTGATCACTAATGCATGTTGTGAGCTGAGCTATTTTTGAATGGTGAACCTGCTTAATGTACATAAAACTTGAAACTGTTCACCATTGAGATTTGCAACTAGCATGTGTAGGATGTGTAGAATTCACTCGTGCTTTTCATATATGCTAGGTTGCTATGTCTCTAGTTCTGAGTCATTCACTTGCTTGGTATGTTCATATTCTGAGATAAAATTTGAACCAAGTTAAGTGAATTGGAAAGATCGAGACGGGACTGCTTGTCAGCACATCACAGTTTCGAGATTGTTTCTCATTGCACTTTGAGTTAAACTTGAGCTGTGTAGTGCATGACCGAAACTGTTGCTTTAAGCTTCTGATTGCTTCTGCATAGGCTTCACACAGTTGAAAAGTTAGGCGATGACAAGCTTTCAACCTCTCGCAATCACATGCTGACATTTGAACTTGTGTAATTTTTTAACCGCTGTAACTCTGATAAAATTTGGATACACAAGTCTATGTTTCATTCTATAGCATGATGGTTGAACTGTGCTAGGGGTAGTTCACCTTGTATACATGTTTAGCACTTGTTTGACTGCCTATCTATACATGTTTGGTGCTATTTTGATGGTGAATACCTTTTGGCTAAAAAAAACTGCTCTTTGTGCTCCAATGATTCATATTTCGTAGTTAAGTGATCAGTTTGAGCCTTTGCTAGCATTATGTGCATATTGTTGAGTCATCGGATCAGTTTTTTGTCGAGCATCTTCATATTCTTTCGACTATATTTCTGAAGCTGCTGACTTGCATTTTGACTCATATGCATTTTGGAAGGGGGAGTTCTTCTATCAAGGGTGAGAAACTTGCTTGATGGTGCATTTTCAACTAAGGGGGAGAAAATATTGACAAATCATGAGTGCCTTCTGTGTTCAACTAAGGGGGAGAAAATATTGATAAATCATGTACTTTCCGAGTTGAACTAAGGGGGAGATTTCCTGGTTGTGTGCACCATTCGAGGAGGAGTTTGCTCACTGCTGCGTTTTTGAGCTGGTAACAGTTGGTTCGGAGCATTTTTGGTAGCTAGTTGTGTTGAGCCTTTGCCTCTTTCTTGAGGGACAAGCACCTTTGCTGTTATGCTCTTCAGCTGGTTTCAAGTTTTCTTCAGTTGGTGTCGAACTTCCTCGGTAGCGGTGTTGAGCCCGTTCTGCCTCTTCTTGAGGGCTAGCTCTATTTTGCTTGAATTTCAGTTGATTCTTCAATTGGTATCGAGCTTTCACGCTAGCGGTGTTGAGCCTGTTCTACCTCTTCTTGAGGGCTAGCTTTGCTTTGCTTGGTTGCGTCGAGCCGTTGCCCATGTCTTTGGGAACCAAGTTGTTTTGCTCTTTCCACTTGACCTTCTTCGGCTTTGATATGCTTTTGGGTCATTTGGTCGAGTTCTCTCTCCTTCTTCCTTCTTTTCTCTATTCTATTATGATTTGTGTTGGTAGTTGACAATGCACTCATCAAGGGGGAGATTGTGGATACATGGGTGTATGCCGAGTCTCTGAGTGATGAGTGATTGTCAACTAGGATAATGCGCATGTTCTTTGGCTTGTGTTGTGCAGGTGTCGAGCACAGATACAGTGATCAAAGGCAAGGTGAAGGTCAAGTAGAGACGTGCTGTGCCGATGGACCGAGAGTGGCGAAGGGCGGACGTGAGGCTTGGACTGAGGGACCGGTGGCCTGAGGATCAGCTGTGGTGGCTGGCAGCCTGGGACAGTGACGAGCGAAGACTTGCGGGCACAGTGTTGCTTGGGTTGAGGACCTGGGGACACGTGTCGGTGGACGGGGTGCACGGGCGGTGCATCCCCTCTACGGCTCGGTTTGGTGGTTGAGCCACAGAAAAACCACCGAGTGGACGGTTTCCGAGTTTGGGCCTCAAAACCTGGGCGCTGATGGTTTCCGAGTTTGGGCCACAAAACTCGGGCTGAGGACGGTTTCCAGGTTTGGGCCTCAAAACCTGGGTGCTGCGGGTTTCTGAGTTTGGGCCACAAAACTCAGGCGATGGACGGCTGGTTTCCCGGTTTGGGCCTCAAAACCGGGGGTTGGTCGTGAAGGCTGGTTTCCCAGTTTGGGCCTCAAAACCGGGGGCGAAGTCCGGGAAAAGGACGGTCAGAGCGGAGGCGGCACGTGGCAGCAATCGGTGAGGTTGCGTCGAGGCAACGCTACCAGTTGTGCGGGCGTGGCCGTCGGATCAGCACCTACCTTGAGTTGGTCCAGAATGACCCTAGGGTTTAGCTGGTTCGCTCTGTAATAAGTTAGGGGTAGAGTGGGAAATAGAATTAGGATAAGTAGAGGGAGACACCCACCTCCCATTCTATCTCAGTCATTTTCTATTTTGCCTTCTAGGTTTTCCTGCTCTCCCCATCCTCTACTGTAGCGAACTGAGATCCACAGAGAAGACAATCATACCTCTGTGTCCGTGAGATTTTGAGGAAGTGAGACCGAAATCTCACTGTTGTAGTGTGTGGTAGCCACACGGTTGCAATTCGTGGCTGTGATTCGTGTTTTGGAGTTGTTCTTCGCGTTATGCTTTTTCTCCACGATTTTCCCGTTGATCGATCTCCCTACTCGTTTCATCTTTTGCAAATCTGTTTGAACCAAGTTGTTCTAGGTCGTGAGGCGCATCTTTCTACCGAAGGAATTTGTCCCTAACCTCACGAGCTAGTAGATCGGTTGATTTTCGTTTCGAATCAAGTTTTGCTCCTTTGTCCCGAATTCTTCAAATTCACCAATTTGGAGTTAGGTTCGAGCCATGATCCCCTATGGATAGCTCACTAACCTCCTTGGAACTCCTCATACCAAGTCTAAGCCTTAGTGCTTTTGATTCGGAGGAGATCAGGTGATTTTCGCGGAAGAACAGCACAGAATCGGGACCATCGGATGCTCTGTTCTTGAGCATCGGACGCTGGTTCATATCATCGGACGCGTCCGGTGCCACGTGTCTTCTGACAGTAAGTTTTAAAGAGCATCGGACGCTGACCATCGGAGCGTCCGTTGCCATCGGACGCGCCGGAGGTCAAGCATCGGATGCTAGGGTTTCACTGTAGCAGCGTCTGATGCCTGTCCAGTAAGGTTCCAGAAAGGTTCTGTTTGCATCGGACGCGTCCGGTGCTTGGCCATCGGACGCTGCCAGCGTCCGATGCACACTGTTGTGCACTGTTTTCGTCCGCCGTTTGTTCGTGCAATTTTGGATTTGGTTTTGGGCTTTTGCGTTGGGTTTCTAGAGTTGTGTGGTGTCTCAATGTGCTTCTTGGAAGCATCCACCCTACCTCTAGGGTCGTAGACACTTGCTAGCTCTAGGGGTTGATTCTCGGGACAGTGGCGACAAGTTTCCGAAAGGAAATTTTGAAGCTCCCTGAAAGTGCATTCGCCCCCATTGTGGGTTTTGGATAATTAATGACAATCAAATTAGGGACTAACCGGTTTATAAAAGCATGTATGCAGGTGTTAGTCCTAGAAAGATTTGAAATGTTGAAATCTCGTGAACAAAGCACGTTTGGATACATTTGGACATAAAGATGCCTAGCTCAAGTGGTAGTTTAAAATTTCAATTTTAAACTTGAGTTATAGGTAAGCCGGACTATCAAGAGGGTCACAAATTATGTTGGCTAGATGTGGAGAAAAGTGCTCAAATCAACTAACTATAGTTTGCTTGAGAGACACCGCACAAACACGAACACATGGAGGGTTTTCTGTGCGGGCGGTAGTACCGCCCATGGGTGGTCAGTAGTACCGCCCGTGGCTTCACCGCGCAGTGCTCAAAACAACCTCTCTGTGTTGCCTCGTATTTGGCCTAGCGGTAGTACCGCTATAGGGCCAGTACTACCGCCCCCGTGGTACCGACCCTGGCCGGTAGCAAGTCAGTTTTGCAACCTTCTCTATGTAGATTCAAAATGACTTGGCGGTAGTACCGCTATAGGGCCGGTACTACCGACCCTCGGTGGTTCCGACCCTGGTCGGTAGAAAGGCAGATTTGCGAAGCTCTCTGTGTTGATCAAAAATGGCCTGGCGGCCGGTGGTACCAACCCAAGCCGGTAGTAACCAAGTTATGCAGGGCTCTCTGTGCTGACTCGATTTTGACTTGGCGGTAGTACCGCCATAAGGCCGGTACTACCGACCCTGGTCGGTAGTTACCGAGGGACTGAGTCCCTTTCTGCGGAGCTCTCTGTTCACGACCGTTTTGGCCTGGCGGTAGTACCGCCATAGGGCCGGTACTACCGCCCCTCGGTGGTACCGCCCCGCGGGCGGTAGTTGACTTTAGGTCAGTTTCAGATCTGAGTGACCGTTAATGACTGGTCAGTGACTGGTCGGTACTACCGACCATGGGTGGTCGGTACTACCGACCAGCCTCGGGACTGGGGGACTATTTATAGCCCTCCACTTGACTTTTGACCATAACCCATTCTTCCACTCATTCATTGCGACCTACTTTCAGACAAAGCCCTCTCCAAGCATTGACTACTCCCCTCTCTCTCCCCCTTGGCTCCTAGATTCACTCACTTGCAAGATTTGAGCTAGGGAAGTGAGATTAGAGAGTGGGAAGCTTCGATCTACGACTTGAGCACTTGGTTTCCATTTAGCCGGCTTGATTTGTGTCTTTTACTCTTGAGCTCTTTGAGCTCTAGCCGGTTAGGTGTTCTTCGTGGTAGCCCGTATTGATTCACTTGTGAGGGCTCCCCGAAGCGTTTGTATTACCCCTGTGATTTCTAGTGGAGAAACTCTAGTAGCCTTTGTGGTTGCTTGAGTGAGGCTAGGAGGTGAAATAGACTCCGACCTTTGTGGTCACCTCAACAACGAGGACGTAGGCACTCCTTTGTGGATTGGCAGAACCTCGGGATATATCATCGTGTCCCGTGTGCTTGTTGTTGTCTCTACTTTGCATATTACTTGTGTTCTTTGTGTTCTTCCTCTCCCTATCTCTTTCTTAGGTTGAGAAGGCTCGATTCACACCGTGGAAAGCAACCAAGGTGTGGTAAAGCTAGAATCGCTGTGTATCTTACTTAGGGAAGTGGGGTTCATACTTGTATTACATTCATAGCTCACTTATATTGGATTTGTAGTTCACCCTTAGGATCCCGGTTGTGACACCCTAGTGTCAAGCACTGCATTAAGGCACTGCATTTAGCTACTAAAGAAACATAAGCAATGCATTGCATCATTTCATGAGCATGAGAGTGTTTTATCTTTTGTTTATTTAATTGGATTTGGATTTCTATTGGACTTGGTTGTTTGAGTGGATTTCTGTTTTGGCAAAGAGTTTTATAAAATAGAGAATCTTGAGTAGAGTGCTTTTCATGTTGGAGTTTTGACCTAGTTCAGATTAGTTTGTAAATAAAAATAAGTCAAAACAAAATGGTTTATACTTTAAAATTGGCTTTGTTTATGTGGAGGATTTAAAAATGGTTTTCAGAAAAAGTGTCCTATATGAAAGTCGTAGAGAAAATTATTTCGAGAAACTTTTATATTTGGGTCAAAACCTAGTTGGAGTTTTTGAAACTGTTTTTGAGTGGTCAAAGTTTGAAAAGTATTTGGAAAAAGAAAAAGGAAAACGATTCCTTCCACGCCCCACCTTTCGGCCCAACTCGCGTGCGCCGGCCCGCTCCTGCGCTCGCCCGCGCACCCCGCGCCGCTCCCGCGCTCGCCCGCGCACCCCGCGCCGCTCGCCAGCGCTCGCCCGCGTGCCGCGCGCGCCGCGCGCTGCTGCCGCTGACATGCCGCGCCGTACGCCGGCCGCAACCGCCACGTGGCCGCCGCTTTCTGCCGAGGATCTTCGCCGGCCACTCCTCGCTCGATCCCCTCTCACCCGAGCACGCAAGCTATCTCCTCCGGCCACTCTCCGCTCGCCTCGCCTGCCGCACCCGCTCGCCGTGCACGGCATCACCGCGCTGCCTCGCCGACCGCGCCGCCGTGGCCCCGCCACGACCACCGGTCAAGCCGATCAAAACCCCGAGCACCTCTTCACTCCCTCGCTCTCCCGCACACACTCTCCCAATCTCGCTCGCACTCTCCTCCCCTCGCCACCAAGCCAGAGCAAGCGCTCGGCTCGATCTCGCCGCGACCTCCACCGCAACCTTCCCTCTCCGTTCTGACCTCGTCGGAGCACCTCCCTTCGATTCCCTCCGTACACCGCGCCGCCTACACCGTGCACGCGCCGTGCGCACGTTGTCGTCCCCGACCGAGCCCCTTCGCCGCCGGAGGACGAAGCGCCTCTTTCGGTCCGTCAGTCGCCACCGCCGAGCCGCAACGCCGTTCTTCCCCAACCCGAGCTCCACCGACTCTTCTTCTTCATCTTCGAGCTTCACCAAGCCAAGGCAAGGTGAGAACACCACCTAGCTTCAACGCTACCGCTCTCTCCCACATCTTTTTCCCCGGCCGAACGCCATGGCCGCCCGCCGCGGACCTCGCTCGTGGCCAAGCTCCTCTGGAGCCACCCGAGCCAAACCAACCCCGTAGCTTTCCTCCTTAGGGTTCTCTCGAGCTTTTGCCTCCTCCAATTTCTCCGGCCGCCGCCGGAAATGGCATAGCCGCGCGTTGTCGCCATCACCGTGTGCCGCCACTCGCCGCCGGCATGCTCCGGCCGTGCGCTAGCCAAACCACCTACACCACTCGATGCGCCTCGTCGAGACGAGTTCGCAAGCCTAGCTTAACCGCCGGCGACCTCACCGTCGACGAGGAATCGGTGGTCAAACCTCTCCCTTGTTTCCGTCTCGCCCGAGCCCTCGAGCCAGGCCTCGGACGGGCGTGTGTGTTTCCGTCTCGCCCGAGCCCTCGAGCCAGGCCTCGGACGGGCGTGTGTGTTTCCGTCTCGCCCGAGCCCTCGAGCCAGGCCTCGGACGGGCGTGTATGTTTCCGTCTCGCCCGAGCCCTCGAGCCAGGCCTCGGACGGGCGTGTGTGTTTCCGTCTCGCCCGAGCCCTCGAGCCAGGCCTCGGACGGGCGATTGCTTCCCGTCTCGCCCGAGCCCTCGAGCCAGGCCTCGGACGGACTAGTTGTCCGTCTCGCCCGAACTCGGCCTCGAGCGAACCCTCGGCCGCTGTCACGATTCGAGCCAGGCCTCGAGCGAGCACACACCTTTCCGTGCGCCGAGTGTTTCCAGAAAACTTTTTTCCAAAATGTTTTTCTTCTTCCCGTAAATGCTTGTTTATTTTGTAGATCCTGTTTTGTTAGTCCAAATGGAGTGCTTCCAATTTTGCTAGTTTGTTCATGAGTAGATCTACCCTGGAAAAATATAAAAGTATTTTTGGTAGGAGTTAATTTTACTGTTTTCTTTTATTTCAGTTTATATGCTTTTGCTAAGATAAATGGTTATATATGTTTTCTGGTTGAGATAATTCCTGTAAAATTTTGTGTAAGTTTATTATCCTGTTTTATACATGTAAAAAATATTTAATGCACTATTTATGTAGAAAAAGTTTCTATTATGGTTAAAAGTCCTTTTTGGCTGATTTCTTTGAATAAAGGTTAAGGTGTTTTATATGTCGAGATAAAATGTGGGAAAATTTGTATAGTCTCTGTTTATGATGTCCAAGCTAAGAAAAATGTAAACATGACCTGTTATGTGAAGAAATCTGAAGTTGTTTTGCAAATGTGCTTTTCTGTGTTTTCCTTTGGAAATTCATGTAAGAAATAATATAATATTTCTGTTCATGGAACTTTCTTGATAAGCATAAAATGTGAAATAGAATCTGGGAAAAATACGAAATAGAGTGGTGCACCCTTTTACAGTAGGGTTGTAGTTCAAAGTACCTTTTTGGGCAGTTGCTTGTTATTTTTATATCTGCAGTTCTGTATTTCATTTTTTGGCTGAAATTTGTTCAGTGGAGTCCAGCAACTGTTGTGTGCCTGCTGGAATTTTTGTGGATTTTTCTGAGTCCAGAAAAGTGCACTTGCAGTTCAAACCTAAGTTTCTTTTGAATTATTTTTTAATCATCGCATACAATAGGATCGACCCCTCCGGAGCCCGACCAGGAGCCAGAGACAAACGCCGAGCAGCAGATTCCGGAGCTCCAGCAAGCCGAGGAAGTCGACCCCGCCAGCGACACTAACTTGCCCGAGTGCCCTTCCCACGAGGCCTCGGTCTTCACCCAAGGCAAGCCCCGGAGCATATTAAGCCTCCTATCTTTTGCAATTAAGATTACTTGAGTCCTTTTATATTGTGATGCATTAGGTTTAGGAGTTGGAATGAATCCTACTTGCTGCATTACCATTCCTTGGTTATTGATTAATATCTACCTTGTTATCCTGTTATTTAATTACAATATAGAATTGCTTAGCCTGCTTAATAAAAGTGGTAGTTAAGGATGTTTCCGTAATACCTGGATGGGTATTTACCGGATCACGGTTGGCTATATTTGCTATCGTGGAAAAGAACCTGAGTAGTAATGAAATACGGTCAACGGGATGGCAGGGCACAAGTTCGGAAACTTGGGGCAGTCCATCCGTTGGATCATGTAGGTTTGTATCGATGTTGCCCTTCGTTCATTTTTGAACGCGCCCTTTTACTTAGGGATATGTCGGTGCTGTAATCATCGACCCCAAAGCCAGTTAGAAGCTGTTCGGGCCGGTCTCAACCCGTGTCGTGCCCTCTAGTATGGAAATTGCGATCTGCCGCGTGAGGCCATCGCCAGGTTCCAATTGGGCGGTCCATGCTTGAACCGCGGCGATTACCACCACGAACAAGCATCGAGCGGTTGCCCAATGCATGGACCCGACGGGGAAAGTGTGGGCTGGTATTAAAGGTCTTTCATCAGCTGATTTGGAATTCGATTCGAGTCGCCGTCTCCCCCGGTTAGTGGGAAACTATGGCGAGCTTCACCACGATACAACTCCATGTAATGATTAAAGGTTCAACTAAAATGTGGATAAGTCAACTGGATATGGTTATATTATTGAGTGGTAGATTCAAGTGAGTGCTCTAGTACAGGTGAAAAACCTAGAATTAAGGAATAGGTCTAAAAATGGCAGCTCATCTTTATCACTGATTACTTCCTATCTGAACTTGAGCTTCTCGCAACTAAAAGATCCCAGCTCCACCCAAAAAGGCCTTGCATGTCCTTGGTGTCTTTATTTTCAGTTGGACGGGTAAGTCTAGCTGAGTACATTCCAGTACTCAGGGTTTATCCCGTTTGTTGCAGATGGCCAGGTCTACTTCGGCTATTGTAAGCACTGCCTCTACCCAGTGGAAGGTGATGAGGAGTAGGCCCAGGGCAGGGTCGTCCAGAAGTTTTCCCCTTTTCTTTTGCTGGACCAAGACTACTAGTGGCACATTATCTTAAAAAGGGAGGAGTGAGTTGTGTCGAGTGGATTTATCAAAACAATGTTTTATTTGGACCACATGTGTGGTGGCCGTGCTTTAAACTATTTCAGCTTCCGCACTTTTAAACTCGGTATTGTAATAACTCCGTTTTAAATTCGCACTCTGATATTTTAAATTCGGTTTTGTTTTCGTTATGATGTATCTTTATGAATGTAATCCTTGAACGATGCGATCCTGTATGATGTATGGTGTTAGAAATCCTTCGAGATTTCCGGACTACCGGGGTTGTATGGGTTCAAGTATCAGTCAAAGTCTGACGGATTTGGCTAAGATAATACTTGAGCTCTTATAATCAGGACGGTTCCGCCACAGCTTGGTATCGGAGCATGGTTCAAGTGATTACCTCCGTAAAGAGCTATTTTCAAACTAAAATGGGTATTTCAAAACTATTTTCAAAACTATTTTCAATTACTAAGTGTGCCCAGTCTCGTCCTTAAGCCCTATACTAGGAATCAGGTGGTCTCACTGCTAACAGGGGTTCAGGGTTTTGCTTCATGCTGGATCTTTATTTGCTGGTCCATTCTCGGGAAAAAGAGAATGCGTCGATTGCGAAAACATGCATAAAATGATTTTGTGAGATATGAGAGCATGACCGTCCAACCGTCGGTCTAAGTGAGAGTTCTTATACCAAGTATGTGCGAGCTCCACGCAGACCCATACGAGGGTATCAATGTTTTCAAGGGTATTTTCTATATTGGTGCATGGTGTTTAGTGTTGGCTTCTATGTGTTGCGCATATTAGTCAATACTCAGTTGCTTTATCATTGGGAATTTCTTTGGGCTGAAATGGATCTTCTGCAGGTACACTAACTATGTGAACGAGTAGAACGGGTAGATAACGCATGAGAGATCGTTCTTACCACCGACTAAAACGTTAGGACTTGCGAGTCATGTTAGTGAGTGAGAACGTAAGTACGATCATGCATCATGTTTATATTCTTGCATTTACATTACCTCCCCTTAAATTAAAAGTTGTCTCTTTTCTATAAAATATGCCAACTTAGTCTCCGTCTCACGAGAGTTCAAAACCCTTTTGTTTCTACAGATGGCCCGGACCAAGTTGACTGCTCGCAAGGCCACCGGAGGCAGAGGAGTTCCGTGTCATCGCTTGGCCACCAAGCTGACCCGGAGGACGTTCTTGACCTATTTCGGGCTGTCGACTATCCTTTGGAGGATTTTGCAGGCAGTGGGTTATGAGGAAGGACAGGAGCCCAAGTACTCCTGGCAGAAGGAGATCTACGGGCAGGATTCCCTGGTTATGGTAGAGATCAAGGTCAAAGCCTTGCCTGCCAAGCCGCACTGGACAGGATGGACTGAGATCACCAGAGGCGCTTGTGCCAAGGATGGAGCCAACAGGGTAGCATACCTTGTGCTGAAGGATATCATCGCCCGCTTCCCCGCCGACCTGGCAAGTGCGATGGCAGGAGTGTTTCCCCGTGGATCACTTTTCCCATTGCGCTGGAAGCAGACTTCGGAGTCAGTCTTGACAGGGAGCCCAGAGGAGAGGTTCTACTATGAGACGCCTGCGATGAGCGCCACCGGAGCTTTGTTGGGTGTATGTGAGAGTTTGGAGCACACTCTCGAGAGCGTGTCCTTCACCTTCACAGCCACCTACCAGAGCAAGAGGAAGCTTCAGGAGGACTTCGACGCTGAGGTTGCTCGTCTGCAGGAGAGGATTCAGCAGCTCACTCTGGAGCGTGACGACGCCCGCACCACAGCAGCAGCACAGTCCACTGCCAGGACAGTTGCAGAGCAGATGTACCTGACTACCGCTCTTCAGAGGGATGAGGCCCGCACCGCGCTCGACCAGCTCAGAGAGGGAGCCCACCTGTTGATACAGCAGATACACGGACAGCAGGCCTATATCGACCAGCTCCACGAGGCCGTCCATCAGATGCACCACGCCGCGCAGGAGGCCGCCGCCCCAGCAGCTGAGGTCCCGGATCCCTAGGACGGAGAGGTCCTTGGTCCCGACGCCCCACCAGAGGACGCTGCACCCGCCGCTGGAGACCCCTGAGCGTTAGCTGTTAGAGATCGTTTTCTTTTGTATAGCTTGAGCTTGCTCGCTAAGTGATGTAACACCCTACACATGTGCTAGTTTTATGTTTAAAATGTTTGATGGCATGTAAGCTTTTGGACAAAGTCCGGATTTCGATCCGGCACCTTTTATGGAAATCCGTCGTTTGCGTGTCTAATTTTTGAGCGATTATTCTGTGATGTTGTATGGAAATGAGTAATTATACTTGGTCGTGTGCTAAATTTTCGAATTATGTACAGCGCAGTATTTTATTCATGATCGATGTAACATCACCTAATGATTGCTTAATAATGGGATATGCAGATGCCGGCACACACTCGCAGCCAACGTGGGCAAGGGGCAGGACAGGAGGAGAATCTGCCACCTCCCCCACTGCCGCCGATGACGCCGGAAGCGTTCTTTGGCCAGTTCTTGGGCAGCCAAAGGAATATGGAGGAAATGCAGAGGCACATGGAGGCCACCCTTCGCAATATCGCTAACAACACTGCACAGCAGCATCATCAACGTCAAGGTCCGGAGCCCAACCAGTACAGCTCTTACCGTGACTTCTTGGACACTCGCCCTCTTGTGTTCAAGGAAGCCACCGAACCGCTCGAAGCTGATGAATGGCTCAACTCCATCACTCAGAAGTTCCGTCTGCTTCGTCTGACGGAAGAGCTCAAGGCAGAATACGCCGCGCACATGTTGGAAGGACCCGCAGGTTTATGGTGGGCCCAGTACCGTGCATCCTTGCCAGTAAATGCACGTATCACTTGGGATCAGTTCTCCACCGCTATGCGCAACCACTACATCCCTAGTGGTCTGATGGAAATGAAGGTTGCAGAGTTTATGAGGTTATCCCAGGGGACTAGGTCTATGTCCGAGTACCTCCACAGTTTCAACAACCTAGCTCGCTACGCCCCAGACTTTGTTGATACTGAGGCCAAGAAGATTGCAAGCTTTAAGCGTGGCATGAGTGCCGCCATGCTTTCCAAGATGGGTAACAGTCACCGCACCACCTTCAGTGACTTCGTCAGCGACTGCCTAAATCAAGAGGCCAATGTGCGGATACATAGGTGTATGCCGTGTCTCTGAGTGATGAGTGATTGTCAACGGGTTTGATGCGCATGTTCTTTGGCTTGTGTTGTGCAGTTGTCGAGCTCGGAGACAGTGATCGAGGGCAAGGTGAAGGTCAAGTTGAGACGTGCCGTGCCGACGGACTGGGTGCGATGAAGGATGGGCGTGCCGTGCGGCGGACGTGCCATGCCGATGTATCGAGCAGTGAAGGGCGGACGTGAGGCTTGGACTGAGGGACCGGAGTGCCTGAGGATCAGCTGTGGTGGCTGGCAGCCTGGGACAGCGACGAGCGGAGACTTGCGGGGCATGGTGTTGCTCGGGTCGAGGACCTGGGGACACGTGTCGATGGACGGGGTGCACGGGCGGTGCATCCCCTCTACAGCTCCGGTTTGGTGGTTGAGCCAGGGAAAAACCACCGGGTGGACGGTTTCCGAGTTTGGGCCTCAAAACTCGGGTGCTCGGTTTCCAGGTTGAGCCACAAAACCTGGGCGCGGATGGTTTCCGAGTTTGGCCACAAAACTCGGGTGATGGGCCGGTTTCCGAGTTTGGGCCTCAAAACTCGGGCGCTGCGGGTTTCTGAGTTTGGGCCACAAAACTCAGGCTGGAGGCTGGTTTCCCGGTTTGGGCCTCAAAACCGGGGGTTGCTGGAAAAGGCTGGTTTCCCGGTTTGGGCCACAAAACCGGGGGTGCAGAGCGAGGGCGGCACGTGGCGGCGATCCAGAGGTTGCGTCGAGGCAACGCTTCGGTTCGAGCGGGCGTGGCCGTCGGATCTACCTACCACCGCGGGTTGGACCAGAATAGCCTTAGGGTTTAGCTGGTTCGCTCTGTAATTAGTTTAGAGAGGGGTAGAGTAGGAAATAGGCTTAGTCTAGGTTAGTATAAGTAGTCCAGGGGAGACACCCTCCTCCCCATCTCAGTTAGTGCCTTCATTTGCTAGGGTTTCTTGCTCTCCCGTCCCTGCTTTAGCTAGTTGAGATCCGCAGAGAGACTCCACTCTGTGTACTGTTGAGTTGAGGAAGTGAGGCCGTATCCTCACCTTGGAGCACAGATCGTTGGCTTGATTTGCGTGCTTGATTCGAACTCGTGGCTGTGATTTCCGTTGTGTTCGTGTTCTTCGCGGAATCCTTTTCTCCACGATCTTCCCGTCGCTTGATCTTTTTGCTCGGTTCATCTTTCGCAAATCCGTTTGAACCAAGTTGTTCTAGATCATGAGGCACTTCTTTCCACTGAAGGAATCATCCTCTAACCTCACGGTCTAGGAGATCAATCGATTTTTAGTTTCGGGTCACTTTTTCTCTTCACCCCCGAAATTCTTCGATTCACCGATTTGGAGATAGGTTCGAGCCATGATCTCTTAGAGATAGCTCACTATACTCTTTGTGACTCCAATCACCGAGTTTGATCCCTAGAGGATTCGTTTTGAGTGAGTTTGAGTCGAATCGGTGGAAGAACAGAGGGCTGTCAGGGTGACCGGACGCTGCTCGGGCCGACCGGACGCTCAGGTCGTGCGTCCGGTGTTTGAACACCACGGTGGTTGTTTGCGTGTGACCGGACGCTCTGTTCACTCGATCGGACGCTCCCTTCCGTGAGTCCGGTCAAGAACAGAGAGGGTCCAGATCGGTTTTTCAGCGACCGGACGCATCCGGTGTCAGCTGACCGGACGCGCAGGATCCACTGTTCATCGCGCTTGTTCGTTTCTGACCGGACGCACTGCTCTCGACCGGACGCTCCGTACTCGTGACTCCGGTCGCGAACAGTAAGGTTCCAGAGCCGATTTTTGTTGACCGGACGCGTCCGGTCCCTGCTGACCGGACGCTGGCCAGAGTCCGGTCGATCCAGTTTCGCGCGTTTTCGTTCGCGGCTCGTTCGTTCTTGATCGGATTCGAGTTCCGTCTTTTGCGTTGGCTTTCTAGGGCTGTCTAGTGTCCCGCTGTGCTTCTAGGAAGCATCCACCCTATATCTAGGGTCGTGGACATTAGCAAGCTCTAGGGTTCGCCCTTGGGGTTGATTTTGGGACAGTGGCATCTAGTTTCCAGAAGGAAATTTTGAAGCTCCCATTCACCCCCCCTCTGGTCGCTTTCGGTTAGCTTCTCGGTCCTTCAATTGGTATCGGAGCAGGTTAAGGATCTTCCACCTTAACCGGTTCCAGATCCACCGAAGGCGACATGGATCGCGGCGTGGGCAAACCGCCGTTTTTCGATGGGACGAACTATGCGTATTGGAAGATACGCATGTCGGCCTATCTGCAGAGTTTGGGTGCTTCTATTTGGGATATTTGCAACTCTGCTGATTACGTGGTCTTGGCTGCTCGTGTTTCTCAGCAACAGATCGATGAGCACGATGCCAATAGCCGAGCCCGTAATGCTCTCTTTTCGTGTTTGAGCATGGGAGAGTTTGATCGCGTTTCTCACCTCTCTACGGCTCGGGAGATTTGGGCCACCCTCATGCGTTTTCATGAGGGCACCTCTCAAGTCAAAACCCGACTCTACGAGTCGTTCAAGAGAGAGTATGAGAACTTCCGACATCAGCCTGGCGAGAGCATAGAAAGTTTATTCGCTCGCTTTCAGGTGATTGTCAACAGGATGAGGGCTAACAAGGAGCAGTTGCCTTTTGACGATCACGAGCGTGCTTTGAAGCTTTTGCACACTCTTGATCGGTCGGTGTGGGATTCTAAGGTTCAGGCGATCATCGAATCCCCTAACTATGAGACCCTCACCTGCGACGAGCTCTTCAGTAAGCTCAAGTCCAGTGAGATTGACGCCATGTCGAGGGCTTCTTATGCGAATCCTTCTGGCCCGACCATGGCTTTGGTTTCTGGCTCTTCTGCTAACCCCTCTGCTGGCTTCGCTCTTTCGTCTCTCTTTTCTGTCACAGAGGACCAGCTTGAGTCGTTGGGGGATGATGAGTTGGCAATGCTCGCCAACCGGTTCACGCGGTTCCACAACAACCGCATGAACCGTCGCCGCGGAGGAGGACGCTCAGGATGCTATGAGTGCGGCGACCCCGACCACTTCATCGCCAACTGCCCCAAGAAGAACAAGCATTCGGGGAAGGGCGATCATGGGCGCAAGTACGACTCCAAGCACAAGGAGAAGCACGTCCCCCCAAGGCACAAGAAGCGGGGCGGCTTCGACAAAGAGTACATCAAGAAGAAGTACTTGGAGAAGCAGCAAGCTGAGCAGCGTGCCTTCTTCGCCACGCTCAGCGACGTCGACGGCTCGGATGACGACTCCGCTGGCTCCAGCGATGACGAGTCCGTGAAGAAGAAGCTAGAGGACAAGTTCAACGGCTTGTGCTTCTTCGCCGGCGACAGAGGCTTGTGTACCATGGCGCTCGGAGATGAGGTCGGAGGCGAGCTGGAACATACGCCTCGGAACGACGACGACGACGACACCTCCCAGGTATCTCTCACCTACGACGAGCTTTCCTCCGAGGTAGAGAAGTTGACCGCTGCCCTCCTTAGCCAAGATAAACTGCTTAGGCGTGCCGCTAGAGAGCGCAAGGAGTTCAGGCAGAAGTGGGAGGACACGGTGAAGGAGCTTGAGTTCGCTCGGTCCACCGTGGTTGTGTCGGAGGAGGCGGAGTGTGAGTTGTGCACCGCGCACATGACTGACCTTCTCACTTTGAGAGGTAAGTATGTTGCGTTGGTAGGAGAGCTAGATGAGCTGAAGGCTAGACCTTCTCTGTTGGGTGCATGCAAGACCTGTCCCGTCTTGCAATCTGAGTTGGCAGAGAAGAATGCCAAGATTGTGTCTCTTGAGGAGGCCAACTCAGGTAGCACTGGCGTGGCGAGGTGCGTCTTGTGCGAGGGTTTGGAGCTGGAGATTGCCAATGTGAAGCATGGCAAGATGCAAACCGAGGAAGAAAACACATACCTTCGGACCATCTTGTCATGGGTCTCCTGTAGTGAGCCGCAGCTCGGGATGATGATCTCCCAATTCAAGCGAGCTGCTGGGGCTCCTGGTGTAGGTTTTGCTCAGGGTGTTGATCTTTCTGCTTTTGGGAAGATTGGAGAGTCGAGTGGTTTGAATCCATGTGAGAAGCCTAACTCCACCACTACTCCCAAGCTTGCCAAACTTCCACCCAAAGAGCCTGCCAAGCCTACCACCAAAGATGGTGTGGCTGAGGAACCCCCGAGAGCTCCTCCCAAGAACCAAATTTGGGCACCTAAGCCAAACCACCTCAAGAACAAGCTTGATGCTATGCCACCCATTAGAAAGGAGTGTTTGCCTCAGAAGGGCAAAGTGAACCACACCCACAGCCTTGGTCACCAACAACCCCCTTTGCGTGCGGTGAGGTACCAGTGTGATTTCTGTGGGAGGGATGGTCACTTGATCGAGTTCTGTTTCCGGCGCAAGCGAGAGGCGCGCCGTGCTCGGGAGATGGAGAACCCGGACATGTACCATCCAGCTCATGATGGACATGTGCCGAAGGCTCAGGGTAGAGCTGCTAGGTCCGGACGTCAAGGTCCCCGGCCTAGGCAGGAGATGAGAGCCCCTAGGAGGGAGACTAGGTCTAGAGGTCCAGCACCTCAGTTTGTTAGACCCAGGCAGGAGAGAGCTCCGAGGAGAGACACTAGTGCAGATGAGCCCCAGGTTCCTAGGCGTAGATCTCGTAGAGAGCGTGCCCGACTGGGTCCTGCTTTTGCAGGTAATGGACCCCGTGGCGGAGGCTTAGTTGAGCGCTTTCCCCCACCGCAGTTTCAGTACCGCGGTGAGCGCTTCTTCCCCAGCGGACCACGTTTTCCTGTACGTGGTGATCGCTACCCCCGTAGACAGGCTAGGAATAGTTTTTTCACTAACCGTTCTTTTGAGCAGCCGGCCCAACACTGGTATTCTCCTTACTTCACTAACCCCAGTGTTGGACCGTATGCTCACCCTATGTCTTTTTATTGATGTAGGTGAGACGGTTGGAGGACATTTGGTTGGTGGATTCTGGTTGCTCGAGGCACATGACCGGAAACGCCAAGTGGTTCTCCAGCCTTAGCCCGGTCGCCGGAAAGGAGTACATAACCTTCGGCGACAATAGTAAAGGTAAGGTATTGTCTCGTGGGACGGTGCGGGTTAATGAGCATTTTGTGTTGCGCGATGTTGCTCTTGTTTCTAACCTGCATTTTAACTTGCTTTCTGTTTCGCAACTTTTTGATGATGACTATGAGATTCGTTTCAAACCGAACCTTAGTCGCATCTTAGACCCTCAGGGTGATCTTGTATGTCTGATTTCGCCCTTTGGGAAAGTCTTTCGCGCGAATTTCTCGGAGTCGTTTGGTTCTTCTCGCTGTCTTTTGGCTAGTCCTTCTTCCTCCGATCTTTGGAAGTGGCATAGGAGGCTCGGTCATTTAAGCTTCGACTTGCTTGCAAGACTTAGCTCACTTGGCCTAATCCGAGGATTGCCCAAGCTTTCGATGGAGAAGGATCTAGTTTGCCATTCTTGCAGACATGGGAAGATGGTTGCCGCTCCCCACCATCCAGTGAATAAGGTCATGACCTCGCACCCCGGAGAGCTTTTACACATGGACCTTGTTGGTCCGGCTCGGGTGAGCTCGGTTGGTGGCAAGTGGTATGTTTTGGTTGTTGTTGACGACTTTTCGAGATATTCGTGGGTCTTCTTTTTGACTGAGAAGACTGAGACTTTCTCCTTCGCTCGCAATCTGATTTTGCGTCTTCAGAACGAGTTCCCTTTGAACTCGATGCGAGCTATAAGAAGTGATAATGGTTCTGAATTCAAAAATTTGGATTTTGAGAAGTTTTGTAACCACCTTAGCTTGGAGCATCAGTTTTCTTCCCCCTACACACCGCCCCAAAATGGTGTTGTAGAGAGGAAGAATCGGACCCTTGTTGAGATGGCCAGGACGATGCTTGATGAGCATAGGACTCCTAGGCGCTATTGGGCCGAAGCTATGAACACTGCATGCTATATTTCCAATCGCATTTTTCTGAGAGCGTTTTTGAAGAAGACCTCTTATGAGTTGCGTTTTGGGCGCCAGCCCAAGGTGAGTTATTTTAGAGTCTTCGGTTGCCACTGTTTTATATTAAAGAAAGGCAACCTGGACAAGTTTGAGTCTCGTTCTTCTGACGGTGTGTTTTTGGGTTATGGCACTCACACTCGAGCTTATCGTGTACTTAACCTTGACACTAACCGAGTCATGGAGACATCCGATGTCACCTTCGACGAGACCATAGTTTGTCCTTCTTCTCGTTTTGAGCGTGCAGGTGATCATGAGGTTGGTGAGCCTCTTTTTGATGACGAGGACGAGGGTGCTGAAGGTATGGATGATCCAGCACCCCCTCCACCTGCCGCGCCGCAAAGAGCGGCCTCGACGACGACTCACGGCCCCGACACCTCTTCTTCCTGGGGGCTGTGGGATCCGCCACCCCGAGCGGTACCATTTGTACCCGGGGAGGCACCAGCTGCTGTTGAGGGGGAGGCTACTTCAGCTCGGGAGGCGCCACGACATATCCAGCGCCAGCACCCACCTCAGCAGATGATCGGCAACATCGACGAACGGGTCACTCGGTCCAGGTCACAGCAAATCTCGCACTTCGCTCATTCTGCTTTTGTTGCTAATTTTGAGCCCCGAGATGTTGGACACGCTTTGACGGATCCGGATTGGGTTAATGCCATGCATGAGGAGTTAGAAAATTTTGAGCGAAATCGGGTTTGGGTTCTAGTTCCACCTCCACCTGACTGTAAGCCTATTGGGACAAAATGGGTTTTCAAAAACAAGCAAGGAGAGGATGGCCACGTTGTTAGAAACAAGGCCCGGCTTGTAGCGAAAGGCTATAGTCAGAAGGAGGGGATAGATTATGAGGAGACGTTTGCTCCTGTAGCTCGTTTGGAAGCTATTAGGATACTCTTGGCTTTTGCTGCATCCAAAGGCTTCAAACTTTTTCAAATGGATGTCAGGAGTGCCTTCTTAAACGGCTACATAGAAGAGGAAGTATATGTAGAACAACCCCCCGGTTTTGAAAATCCCAAGTTTCCAAACCATGTCTTTAAACTTCATAAAGCTTTATATGGTTTGAAACAAGCCCCTAGAGCCTGGTATGATAGGTTGAAAACCTTTTTGCTTGCTAAGGGTTTTAAAATGGGATGTGTAGATAAAACGCTCTTTCTCCTCCGGCAAGGCAAAGACACGCTCTTGGTCCAGATTTACGTGGATGATATCATTTTCGGTGGTTCTTCTCATGCTCTGGTTGCCAAGTTTGCAGATACTATGAGCAGGGAGTTCGAGATGAGCATGATGGGCGAGCTGACATTCTTTCTCGGGTTGCAAATCAAGCAATCCCGAGAGGGGACATTTGTGCACCAGGGCAAGTACACCAAGGACTTGCTGAAGCGGTTCGATATGGGTGAGGCCAAGCCTCTTCCAGCACCCATGTCGACGACGACTGCCCTGGATGCAGATGTGGATGGAGAAGCAGTGGACCAGAAGGAGTACCGCAGCATGATCGGGTCGCTCCTCTACCTGACGGCGACACGCCCGGACATCCAGTTCGCGGTGTGTCTGTGCGCACGCTTTCAGGCATCGCCGCGCACTTCTCACCGTCAGGCGGTGAAGCGGGTTTTCAGGTACCTTCGTTTCACGCCTGAGTTCAGGATTTGGTATTCTGCTTCCTCCACCCTCTCCCTTTGCGGTTATTCGGATGCTGATTTTGCTGGTTGTCGTATTGATCGCAAGTCCACTTCTGGGACTTGCCAGTTTATTGGTTCTTCTCTTGTTTCGTGGTCTTCTCGCAAGCAGTCTAGCGTCGCTCAGTCCACTACGGAGGCTGAATATGTTGCTGCGGCTAGCTGCTGTTCCCAGTTGCTTTGGATGATGGCCACTTTGCGTGATTTTGGTCTGAGCTTTTCTCGCGTGCCTTTGCTTTGTGACAGCACGAGTGCCATTAGCGTTGCTAAGAACCCCGTGCTTCACTCGAAGACCAAACACATTGACGTGCGCTTTCATTTTCTGCGAGACCACCAGGAGAAGGGTGATATCGACCTTCGCCATGTCGATACTCATCATCAACTGGCTGATATTTTCACCAAGCCTTTAGACGAATCAACCTTTAATCGGTTGAGGGGTGAGCTTGGTGTGTGTTTCCCCTTTTAGATGGGGGAAACATTTTGGATCTTGTATATTTGACTGACTCTTTTGTCTTTCTTTTCTTTTGCATTTTAGCATACGCATTTACATTCTGAGCTTCATGTTTATAATCACTAGAATATAACTATGCTCTATTTAGTATGCTCCAATGCTTAATGGATGCTTGTAGCTTATGCTCTTCCTGATCACTAGTACATGTTATGAGCTGAGCTATTTTGGAATGGTGAATTTACTTAATAACTTACAATCTGAAAATGTTCACCATTGAGATGTGCAACTAGCATGTGTAGGATATGTTGATTTCACTCGTGCTTTTCATATATGCTCGGTTGCTATGTCTCTAGTTATGAGTCATTCACTTGCTTGGTCTGTTCATATCATGTATAAAAGTTGAACCAAGTTTTAGTGAATTGAAAAGATCGAGATGAGATTGCTTGTCAACACCTCATGGTATCGAGACTGTTTCTCATTGCACTTTGAGTTAAACTTGAGCCGTGTAGTGTATGACCGAAACCGTAGCTTCAAGCTTCTGATTGCTTTGGCATAGGCTTCGCTCGGTTGAAAAGTTAGGCAAAGACAAGCTTTCAACCTCTGGCAATCACATGCTAAATAATTGAACTTGTGAAGTCTTCACCGCTGCAACTCCAATATAAAACTGAAATCACAAGTATATGATTCATTCCTATGCATGATGATTGAACTTTGCTAGGGGTAGTTCACCTTGTATACATGTTTAGCACTTGTCTGGATTCCTATCTATACATGTGTAGTGCTATTCTGATGGTGACTATCTTTTTGGCTAAAAACTGCTCATATGCTTCATATTTCGTATGTGTGATCAGTTTGAGCCTTCGCTATTTGAGTGCTTAGTTGTGCCATTGGAGCTATCCCGATTAGAGCATTTTTGCACTCTTTTGATTATATGCCTGAAGCTGCTAACTTGCATTTATGACTTCATATGCATTTTAGAAGGGGGAGTTTTGTTGGCTCAAGGGAAGAGTTTGTGCTTGATAAGTGCATTTTCAACTAAGGGGGAGAGTTGCAAATCATATGTCTCCTGGCGTTCAATTAAGGGGGAGTTTTTGCTAAGGGGGAGATTTTCAGATCTTTATGCTCTTCTCTTGTTGGACCTAAGGGGGAGTCCCGGGTTGCTTGCACTTGTCGAGGGGAGTTTGCTAGTTGTGTTGAGCCGTTGCCTCTATCTTGAGGAACTAGCAAACATTTTCCTCATTTGGCGTCGAGTTTGATTTCGATTGATTCGAAGACTTTTCGATTGTTTTTCAATTGGTTCGGAGTGGTTTTCGTGCTAGTTGTGTTGAGCCTCTGTGCCTCTATCTTGAGGGACTAGCACTTTGCCATTTTTTAGCTCCGACTTTCAATTGGTTTTCTGCTAGCGGTGTTGAGCCTGTTCTACCTCTTCTTGAGGGCTAGCTTTGCTTTGCTTGGTCGCGTCGAGCCGTTGCCCATGTCTTTGGGGACCAAGTTCTCGCTTCTTCCACTTGACCTTCTTCGGCTTTGCTATGCTTTTGGGTCATTTGGTTGAGTTCTCTTCCTCTCCTTCCTCCTACCTTCTTCTTTCATTTTATGATTTGTGTGTGTAGTTGATAATGCACTCATCAAGGGGGAGATTGCGGATACATGGGTGTATGCCGTGTCTCTGAGTGATGAGTGATTGTCAACGGGTTTGATGCGCATGTTCTTTGGCTTGTGTTGTGCAGGTGTCGAGCTCGGAGACAGTGATCGAGGGCAAGGTGAAGGTCAAGTTGAGACGTGCCGTGCGGACGGACTGGGTGCGATGAAGGATGGGCGTGCCGTGCGGCGGACGTGCCATGCCGATGTATCGAGCAGTGAAGGGCGGACGTGAGGCTTGGACTGAGGGACCGGAGTGCCTGAGGATCAGCTGTGGTGGCTGGCAGCCTGGGACAGCGACGAGCGGAGACTTGCGGGGCATGGTGTTGCTCGGGTCGAGGACCTGGGGACACGTGTCGATGGACGGGGTGCACGGGCGGTGCATCCCCTCTACAGCTCCGGTTTGGTGGTTGAGCCAGGGAAAAACCACCGGGTGGACGGTTTCCGAGTTTGGGCCTCAAAACTCGGGTGCTCGGTTTCCAGGTTGAGCCACAAAACCTGGGCGCGGATGGTTTCCGAGTTTGGCCACAAAACTCGGGTGATGGGCCGGTTTCCGAGTTTGGGCCTCAAAACTCGGGCGCTGCGGGTTTCTGAGTTTGGGCCACAAAACTCAGGCTGGAGGCTGGTTTCCCGGTTTGGGCCTCAAAACCGGGGGTTGCTGGAAAAGGCTGGTTTCCCGGTTTGGGCCACAAAACCGGGGGTGCAGAGCGAGGGCGGCACGTGGCGGCGATCCAGAGGTTGCGTCGAGGCAACGCTTCGGTTCGAGCGGGCGTGGCCGTCGGATCTACCTACCACCGCGGGTTGGACCAGAATAGCCTTAGGGTTTAGCTGGTTCGCTCTGTAATTAGTTTAGAGAGGGGTAGAGTAGGAAATAGGCTTAGTCTAGGTTAGTATAAGTAGTCCAGGGGAGACACCCTCCTCCCCATCTCAGTTAGTGCCTTCATTTGCTAGGGTTTCTTTCTCTCCCGTCCCTGCTTTAGCTAGTTGAGATCCGCAGAGAGACTCCACTCTGTGTACTGTTGAGTTGAGGAAGTGAGGCCGTATCCTCACCTTGGAGCACAGATCGTTGGCTTGATTTGCGTCCTTGATTCGAACTCGTGGCTGTGATTTCCGTTGTGTTCGTGTTCTTCGCGGAATCCTTTTCTCCACGATCTTCCCGTCGCTTGATCTTTTTGCTCGGTTCATCTTTCGCAAATCCGTTTGAACCAAGTTGTTCTAGATCATGAGGCACTTCTTTCCACCGAAGGAATCATCCTCTAACCTCACGGTCTAGGAGATCAATCGATTTTTAGTTTCGGGTCACTTTTTCTCTTCACCCCCGAAATTCTTCGATTCACCGATTTGGAGATAGGTTCGAGCCATGATCTCTTAGAGATAGCTCACTATACTCTTTGTGACTCCAATCACCGAGTTTGATCCCTAGAGGATTCGTTTTGAGTGAGTTTGAGTCGAATCGGTGGAAGAACAGAGGGCTGTCAGGGTGACCGGACGCTGCTCGGGCCGACCGGACGCTCAGGTCGTGCGTCCGGTGTTTGAACACCACGGTGGTTGTTTGCGTGTGACCGGACGCTCTGTTCACTCGACCGGACGCTCCCTTCCGTGAGTCCGGTCAAGAACAGAGAGGGTCCAGATCGGTTTTTCAGCGACCGGACGCATCCGGTGTCAGCTGACCGGACGCGCAGGATCCACTGTTCATCGCGCTTGTTCGTTTCTGACCAGACGCACTGCTCTCGACCGGACGCTCCGTACTCGTGAGTCCGGTCGCGAACAGTAAGGTTCCAGAGCCGATTTTTGTTGACCGGACGCGTCCGGTCCCTGCTGACCGGACGCTGGCCAGAGTCCGGTCGATCCAGTTTCGCCCGTTTTCGTTCGCGGCTCGTTCGTTCTTGATCGGATTCGAGTTCCGTCTTTTGCGTTGGCTTTCTAGGGCTGTCTAGTGTCCCGCTGTGCTTCTAGGAAGCATCCACCCTATATCTAGGGTCGTGGACATTAGCAAGCTCTAGGGTTCGCCCTTGGGGTTGATTTTGGGACAGTGGCATCTAGTTTCCGGAAGGAAATTTTGAAGCTCCCATTCACCCCCCCTCTGGTCGCTTTCGGTTAGCTTCTCGGTCCTTCACAATGACAGCCGGCTAGCGACAGAGACGCACCGTCGTGCAAATGAAGGAGGTTCATCCCAGCAAAGGACCCCTTTCGAAGCACGCGCCCCATATCGCCCGCCTGTCACAAGAGCACGATACCGTCCCCCACAGAGGAAGATCACCACCAACCGTCCCCGTCCTAGTTATCAGAAGCCTTACACCGCTCCCATGATGCAGAACAGGAATAAGGCAGGAAGTGCAGCAGGATCCAAGACCCCATATGTGATAGGTCCATGCTATAACTGTGGCCAAACTGGACACCTGTCACGTCAGTGCCCTCGCCCAAAGAAGCAGTACACTCAGCCCCCACCTCGTACGGGTCATGTGCATCACACCACCGTGGAAGAAGTGCCAGAAGGAGAGCCTGTCACCGCCGGTACGTTTCTTGTTAATCAATGCCCCGCAGTTGTGCTGTTTGATTCTGGAGCATCGCATTCTTTCATAAGTGAGAATTTTGTTATAAGAAGTAATCTTGAGTTGATAGAGTTAGACCGGGGATATCAGATAAGTTCCGTCGGAGCTGTTCTCTCCGCGCGTAAAATGGCTAAAGGAGTGGAAATGACCTTTGGGGATAAACAGGCCGTAGTGGACCCCATAGTCATTCCTGGTCTAGGTTTGGATGTAATTTTGGGTATGAGTTGGATGAAACTCTGGAAGGTTAATCTAGACACTGCAGAAAGAGTTGTATCCATGGTTAGTCCCAGGAATGGGTCTACCTTTCGGTTCAAGTTACCTCGAAACCCCCATGAGATCGGAGTGTTGTTCAATATCACGGCAAAGCAGATAGCTGAGATCCCAATAGTGTGTGAGTTTCCAGATGTTTTTCCTGATGAGTTGCCTGGACTACCGCCAGACAGAGATGTGGAGTTTGCTATAGAGTTAGTCCCTGGAACAACACCCATATCTCGAAGACCGTATAGAATGCACTCTAAAGAACTCACAGAGCTTAAAGTTCAGTTGCAAGAGCTGTTAGATAAGGGTTTGATACGCCCTAGTTCGTCACCTTGGGGATGTCCCGCTATCTTTGTGAAGAAGAAGGATAAAACTTTAAGGATGTGCGTAGACTACAGACCGCTTAATGCAGTAACTATAAAGAATAAGTACCCCTTACCTCGAATCGATGTCTTGTTTGATCAGTTGTCAAAAGCAAAAGTGTTCTCCAAGATCGATCTGAGGTCAGGATACCATCAGATTAAGATCAGACGAGAGGATATACCGAAAACAGCCTTTTCCACTAGATACGGACTCTACGAGTATCTAGTTATGTCTTTTGGGTGAACCAATGCACCGGCACATTTCATGTACCTAATGAATTCGGTCTTCATGCCAGAGTTGGATAAGTTTGTTGTAGTGTTCATCGATGATATCTTGGTATACTCTGAGAATGAGAAGGACCATGCTGAGCATCTACGAGTTGTTTTGACCCGGCTTAGAGAGCATAAGTTGTATGCTAAGTTCAGCAAGTGTGAGTTTTGGTTGAAGAAGGTACCTTTCCTTGGTCACGTCCTTTCAGAGGAAGGGATCTCTGTAGACCCTTCTAAAGTACAAGAGGTTATGGATTGGGAAGCACCCACGAGTGTTTTTGAGGTTCGCAGCTTTTTGGGTTTGGCAGGATACTACCGTCGGTTTATTCCGGATTTTTCAAGAATAGCCAAGCCTATGACTCGTTTAACGCAGAAAAACAAGAAGTTCGAATGGACTCCAGAGTGTGAAGCAGCTTTTCGCACTCTGCGAACGTTGTTGACATCCGCACCTGTTTTGGCTCAGCCAAACTTAGAGGAACCTTTTGATGTGTTTTGTGACGCATCCAAGATCGGACTTGGATGTGTGCTCATGCAGAATGGAAGAGTTATCGCCTATGCTTCTCGCCAGTTGAGACCGCACGAAGAAAATTACCCCACTCATGATTTGGAATTAGCAGCCGTCGTGCATGCACTCAAGATATGGAGACATTATCTTATGGGAAACCTATGTCATGTGTACACAGATCATAAAAGTCTGAAATATATCTTCACCCAGCCAGAGTTGAACATGAGGCAGAGAAGATGGTTGGTGCTAATTAAGGATTATAACCTTGAAGTGCATTACCACCCCGGAAAAGCAAACGTTGTAGCCGATGCCTTGAGTCGCAAGACTCATTGCAACTCCCTACAACCACTTTTGGAAGATAGATTTAACCTTATGCACCCCGTTATGGTGAACAACATCACTCTTCAGTGCACCTTGGAAAGTGACATCATCGAGAGACAAAAGACCGATGAAGAGATCTGTCAGATTAAGAAGAGGATGGAAACCAGTAGTTGTTTGAACTTCAGGACAGATGAGCAGGGAATTCTATGGTATAATCAGAGGTTGGTTGTTCCTAAAGACACTGAGCTGAAAGAAAGAATTCTGAATGAAGCTCACAATTCAAAGCTATCGATTCACCCAGGAAGCAGTAAGATGTACCAGGATTTGAGAACCAGGTATTGGTGGTCAAAGATGAAGAAAGAAGTTGCAGCTTATGTTGCAAGGTGCGATACATGCTGCAGGATAAAAGCGATACACCTGAGATCTGCCGGACTATTACAACCGTTATCCATCCCAGCGTGGAAATGGGAAGAAATTAGTATGGATTTCATCATAGGTCTTCCTACTACTCAGAGAGGAAATGATTCTATCTGGGTTATCGTAGATCGGTTATCTAAAGTGGCTCACTTCATACCAGTTAAGACTACACACCGCCCTTATCAGTATGCAGACTTGTATATTCAGAATATTTTGAGGTTACATGGAATTCCAAAAAGGATTGTTTCTGATAGAGGACCCCAGTTCATAGCACGTTTTTTGGAACAGTTGCACAAAGAGCTAGGAACTAAGTTGGTAAGAAGTTCCGCCTATCACCCCCAAACCGCAGGACAAACAGAAAGAGTAAATCAGATCTTAGAAGATATCCTAAGAGCTTGTGTTCTATCTTCAGGAGAGTCGTGGGAAAAATGGTTACCCCTTGCCGAGTTTTCATATAACAACAGTTATCAGGAAAGTATAAAGATGACACCTTTTGAAGTATTATACGGACGAAGATGCAGAACCCCAGTAAATTGGGTTGAGTTAGGAGATCGAGGATTCTATGGGTCAGATTACATGGAGGATGCTGAAAAGATTGTGCAAACAGTACAACAACATATTAAGGAAGCACAATCCAGACAAAAGAGTTATGCCGACACACGAAGAAGACCCCTGGAATTTTAAGAGGAGACTATGTTTACCTTAAGGTCTCACCCATGAGAAAAGTCCAACGTTTTGGAATTAAGAAGAAGCTAGCACCTCGATATGTGGGACCTTACCGGATCATAGCAAAGAAGGGACAAGTGGCATACGAAGTACAGTTACCCCCAGAAATGAACATAGTTTTCCCGGTGTTCCACGTATCACAGTTAAAGAAGTGTCTTCGAGTTCCAGAACAAGAGGAAGTTCGGATTCCAGACATCACCATCAGATCGGATCTGGAGTACTACGAGCAGCCCAAGGAGATTTTGGATACCAAGACCCGAGAGACTCGTAACCGAACAGTGAAGACTTACAAGATTCTCTGGAGCAATCACGGACCCAACGATGCGACATGGGAAACCGAGGAGTACCTACGTGTAAGCTATCCCGCTTTTGTTAAGAAATGGTACGTAACTCAAATCTCGGGACGAGATTTCTTTAAAGGGGGAAGGGCTGTGACACCCTAGTGTCAAGCACTGCATTAAGGCACTGCATTTAGCTACTAAAGAAACATAAGCAATGCATTGCATCATTTCATGAGCATGAGAGTGTTTTATCTTTTGTTTATTTAATTGGATTTGGATTTCTATTGGACTTGGTTGTTTGAGTGGATTTCTGTTTTGGCAAAGAGTTTTATAAAATAGAGAATCTTGAGTAGAGTGCTTTTCATGTTGGAGTTTTGACCTAGTTCAGATTAGTTTGTAAATAAAAATAAGTCAAAACAAAATGGTTTATACTTTAAAATTGGCTTTGTTTATGTGGAGGATTTAAAAATGGTTTTCAGAAAAAGTGTCCTATATGAAAGTCGTAGAGAAAATTATTTTGAGAAACTTTTATATTTGGATCAAAACCTAGTTGGAGTTTTTGAAACTATTTTTGAGTGGTCAAAGTTTGAAAAGTATTTGGAAAAAGAAAAAGGAAAACGATTCCTTCCACGCCCCACCTTTCGGCCCAACTCGCGTGCGCCGGCCCGCTCCCGCGCTCGCCCGCGCACCCCGCGCCGCTCCCGCGCTCGCCCGCGCACCCCGCGCCGCTCGCCAGCGCTCGCCCGCGTGCCGCGCGCGCCGCGCGCTGCTGCCGCTGACATGCCGCGCCGTACGCCGGTCGCAACCGCCACGTGGCCGCCGCTTTCTGCCGAGGATCTTCGCCGGCCACTCCTCGCTCGATCCCCTCTCACCCGAGCACGCAAGCTATCTCCCCCGGCCACTCTCCGCTCGCCTCGCCTGCCGCACCCGCTCGCCGTGCACGGCATCACCGCGCTGCCTCGCCGACCGCGCCGCCGTGGCCCCGCCACGACCACCGGTCAAGCCGATCAAAACCCCGAGCACCTCTTCACTCCCTCGCTCTCCCGCACACACTCTCCCAATCTCGCTCGCACTCTCCTCCCCTCGCCACCAAGCCAGAGCAAGCGCTCGGCTCGATCTCGCCGCGACCTCCACCGCAACCTTCCCTCTCCGTTCTGACCTCGTCGGAGCACCTCCCTTCGATTCCCTCCGTACACCGCGCCGCCTACACCGTGCACGCGCCGTGCGCACGTTGTCGTCCCCGACCGAGCCCCTTCGCCGCCGGAGGACGAAGCGCCTCTTTCGGTCCGTCAGTCGCCACCGCCGAGCCGCAACGCCGTTCTTCCCCAACCCGAGCTCCACCGACTCTTCTTCTTCATCTTCGAGCTTCACCAAGCCAAGGCAAGGTGAGAACACCACCTAGCTTCAACGCTACCGCTCTCTCCCACATCTTTTTCCCCGGCCGAACACCATGGCCGCCCGCCGCGGACCTCGCTCGTGGCCAAGCTCCTCTAGAGCCACCCGAGCCAAACCAACCCCGTAGCTTTGCTCCTTAGGGTTCTCTCGAGCTTTTGCCTCCTCCAATTTCTCCGGCCGCCGCCGGAAACGGCGTAGCCGCGCGTTGCCGCCATCACCGTGCGCCGCCACTCGCCGCCGGCATGCTCCGGCCGTGCTCTAGCTAAACCACCTACACCACTCGATGCGCCTCGTCGAGACGAGTTCGCAAGCCTAGGTTAACCGCCGGCGACCTCACCGTCGACGAGGAATCGGCGGTCAAACCTCTCCCCTGTTTCCGTCTCGCCCGAGCCCTCGAGCCAGGCCTCGGACGGGCGTGTGTGTTTCCGTCTCGCCCGAGCCCTCGAGCCAGGCCTCGGACGGGCGTGTGTGTTTCCGTCTCGCCCGAGCCCTCGAGCCAGGCCTCGGACGGGCGTGTATGTTTCCGTCTCGCCCGAGCCCTCGAGCCAGGCCTCGGACGGGCGTGTGTGTTTCCGTCTCGCCCGAGCCCTCGAGCCAGGCCTCGGACGGGCGATTGCTTCCCGTCTCGCCCGAGCCCTCGAGCCAGGCCTCGGACGGACTAGTTGTCCGTCTCGCCCAAACTCGGCCTCGAGCGAACCCTCGGCCGCTGTCACGATTCGAGCCAGGCCTCGAGCGAGCACACACCTTTCCGTGCGCCGAGTGTTTCCAGAAAACTTTTTTCCAAAATGTTTTTCTTCTTCCCGTAAATGCTTGTTTATTTTGTAGATCCTGTTTTGTTAGTCCAAATGGAGTGCTTCCAATTTTGCTAGTTTGTTCATGAGTAGATCTACCCTGGAAAAATATAAAAGTATTTTTGGTAGGAGTTAATTTTACTGTTTTCTTTTATTTCAGTTTATATGCTTTTGCTAAGATAAATGGTTATATATGTTTTCTGGTTGAGATAATTCCTGTAAAATTTTGTGTAAGTTTATTATCCTGTTTTATACATGTAAAAAATATTTAATGCACTATTTATGTAGAAAAAGTTTCTGTTATGGTTAAAAGTCCTTTTTGGCTGATTTCTTTGAATAAAGGTTAAGGTATTTTATATGTCGAGATAAAATGTGGGAAAATTTGTATAGTCTCTGTTTATGATGTCCAAGCTAAGAAAAATGTAAGCATGACCTGTTATGTGAAGAAATCTGAAGTTGTTTTGCAAATGTGCTTTTCTGTGTTTTCCTTTGGAAATTCATGTAGGAAATAATATAATATTTCTGTTCATGGAACTTTCTTGATAAGCATAAAATGTGAAATAGAATCTGGGAAAAATACGAAATAGAGTGGTGCCTTTTTACAGTAGGGTTGTAGTTCAAAGTACCTTTTGGGCAGTTGCTTGTTATTTTTATATTGCAGTTCTGTATTTCATTTTTGGCTGAAATTTGTTCAGTGGAGTCCAGCAACTGTTGGTGCCTGCTGGAATTTTTGTGGATTTTTCTGAGTCAGAAAAGTGCACTTGCAGTTCAAACCTAAGTTTCTTTTGAATTATTTTTTAATCATCGCATACAATAGGATCGACCCCTCCGGAGCCCGACCAGGAGCCAGAGACAAACGCCGAGCAGCAGATTCCGGAGCTCCAGCAAGCCAAGGAAGTCGACCCCGCCAGCGACACTAACTTGCCCGAGTGCCCTTCCCACGAGGCCTCGGTCTTCACCCAAGGCAAGCCCCGGAGCATATTAAGCCTCCTATCTTTTGCAATTAAGATTACTTGAGTCCTTTTATATGTGATGCATTAGGTTTAGGAGTTGGAATGAATCCTACTTGCTGCATTACCATTCCTTGGTTATTGATTAATATCTACCTTGTTATCCTGTATTTAATTACAATATAGAATTGCTTAGCCTGCTTAATAAAAGTGGTAGTTAAGGATGTTTCCGTAATACCTGGATGGGTATTTACCGGATCACGGTTGGCTATTTGCTATCGTGGAAAAGAACCTGAGTAGTAATGAAATACGGTCAACGGGATGGCAGGGCACAAGTTCGGAAACTTGGGGCAGTCCATCCGTTGGATCATGTAGGTTTGTATCGATGTTGCCCTTCGTTCATTTTTGAACGCGCCCTTTTACTTAGGGATATGTCGGTGCTGTAATCATCGACCCCAAAGCCAGTTAGAAGCTGTTCGGGCCGGTCTCAACCCGTGTCGTGCCCTCTAGTATGGAAATTGCGATCTGCCGCGTGAGGCCATCGCCAGGTTCCAATTGGGCGGTCCGTGCTTGAACCGCGGCGATTACCACCACGAACAAGCATCGAGCGGTTGCCCAATGCATGGACCCGACGGGGAAAGTGTGGGCTGGTATTAAAGGTCTTTCATCAGCTGATTTGGAATTCGATTCGAGTCGCCGTCTCCCCGGTTAGTGGGAAACTATGGCGAGCTTCACCACGATACAACTCCATGTAATGATTAAAGGTTCAACTAAAATGTGGATAAGTCAACTGGATATGGTTATATTATTGAGTGGTAGATTCAAGTGAGTGCTCTAGTACAGGTGAAAAACCTAGAATTAAGGAATAGGTCTAAAAATGGCAGCTCATCTTTATCACTGATTACTTCCTATCTGAACTTGAGCTTCTCGCAACTAAAAGATCCCAGCTCCACCCAAAAAGGCCTTGCATGTCCTTGGTGTCTTTATTTTCAGTTGGACGGGTAAGTCTAGCTGAGTACATTCCAGTACTCAGGGTTTATCCCGTTTGTTGCAGATGGCCAGGTCTACTTCGGCTATTGTAAGCACTGCCTCTACCCAGTGGAAGGTGATGAGGAGTAGGCCCAGGGCAGGGTCGTCCAGAAGTTTTCCCCTTTTCTTTTGCTGGACCAAGACTACTAGTGGCACATTATCTTAAAAAGGGAGGAGTGAGTTGTGTCGAGTGGATTTATCAAAACAATGTTTTATTTGGACCACATGTGTGGTGGCCGTGCTTTAAACTATTTCAGCTTCCGCACTTTTAAACTCGGTATTGTAATAACTCCGTTTTAAATTTGCACTCTGATATTTTAAATTCGGTTTCGTTTTCGTTATGATGTATCTTTACGAATGTAATCCTTGAACGATGCGATCCTGTATGATGTATGGTGTTAGAAATCCTTCGAGATTTCCGGACTACCGGGGTTGTATGGGTTCAAGTATCAGTCAAAGTCAGACGGATTTGGCTAAGATAATACTTGAGCTCTTATAATCAGGACGGTTCCGCCACACCGGTAGTGCCATTTGTTTGTGTCGGTAGTACCGGTGTATCACACCCGGTAGTACCTACCCAAACAAACCGGTATCACCGGTTGTTGTCTAACTACATTTTCTAGTTTGTGAAGTTTCAGATTGTCAATAATCACCTATTCACCCCCCTCTAGGCTGATTAGATCCTTTCAATTGGTATCGGAGCCTAACCCTTGCGTTAGCGCTTCGCCGCGTGAGGGATAATCATGTCTACCATAAGTCAAGAATAAATTGATGACATTGTCAAGAGGGTCTCCACTCAGCTGCTAGAAGATCAAGCAAAGAAACATGAAGATCAAATGCAAAAGATGAAAGATGAGTTGGAGATCATGAAGCAAGCTTTGGTCACCAAAGGCGAAACTTCCGGAAGCGGAGAAACTCCGCTTCAGCCCAAGAAGATAAGAAAAAGGAAGATGAAGAGAAAGGCAAGAGGGAGAAGGAGTTCTCCAAGATGTCTTATGACTATAGCCAAATAGGCAAAGTCATCCAATTACCTAGCGTCAATCTAGGCAAACCACCCTCCTTCGATGGAATCAATTACAATGATTGGGCACACAAGATGAAGCTGCATCTTCTTGCTGCAAGAGTTTGGGAGATTGTTGAAAGTGGACCAAGTCATGTTAAAGGCGAATAGTTCACCGAAAATGATGTGGTTGAGTTTCAACAAAATGTTCAAGCCGCATCATTGATTCTATCATGCCTTGAGCCTGAAGAAAGCAACAAGGTACATGGAATGGAGAATACCAAGAAGATTTGGGACACTCTCAGGATATCGTATGAGGGTGATGCAAGTGTGAGGAAGTGCAACATAGAGCTTCTTCAAGGAAAGATTGAGAACTTCGCTATCAAAATAAGTGAGACCACTCAACAAATGTTTGATAGATTCATGACATTGGTCAACAAATTAGAGCTCTTGGAGACACAAAGTGGGATGACAACTCAGCTGCAAGAAAGCTATTGAGAGCTTATAGAAAGAAGAACAAGACACTTGCATCAATCATCATGGAGAGACCCAACTATGAGAGCATGGGACCTCATGAGATGCTTGCCAAAATAAAGCATCATGAAGTCTTGGATGATGAAGCTCTAGAAGATCAAGAGGAAGCCACAAGAAGGTGGTAGCTCTCAAGGCAAACCAAGAAGAAGGAAGCAAGGCCCAACATGATTCATCAAGTGATGAAAGTGACGATTCCGATGATGAAATTGCTCTCCTTGTGAAGAACTTCCGAAGATTCATGAAGAAGAAAATGTACAAGAAGGGCAAAGGTGGATACTTCAAGAAGTCAAAGAAGAGGACTTGTTATGAGTGTGGTGCAGACGATCATTTCATCGCTGATTGTCCACAAAAGAAGAACAAGAACAAATATAGCAAGAGTGATGATAAGAAGCAAAGAAGAAGAAGAGGTGGTGAAGCTCATCTCGGTGAAGAATGGTTCTCTGAAGATGACTCAAGTGATGAAGAGAAGAGCAAGGGCAAGGAGAAAGAGAAGGGAGCGGCCAACATCGCCATACACAAGATTTCTTCTCCTAGCCCCCTCCTCAACATGACTACCTCGATCACATCATCACGCTTGTTCGAGGACCTCACCGACAATGAGGATGACGTCACTCATTCTTGCTTCATGGCTAAGGATGAGAAGGTATCACCTCACTCTCCTACTTGTTCTAGTGATGAATTTAGTGATGATGACATGGATGAATTTGAACTAAGTATCATAAGAAAGTTTGGTAAAAAGGGTGGACCAAAAATATTAAAATTGCTTAGTAAATTGGAAAGTCAGAATGAGAGTCTTGTTTTGCAAGGGGACTTGATCTCTCAAGAGAGAGAAAAGAACCTTGCATTGGAAGCCTCTCTTGCCGAGGAGAAGTTGAAGGTTGAGAAATTGACCGTGGAACTATCTTTAGCTAACGACTCTAACAAGAAGTTGGCTAAGGAGTGTTCCACGAGCAATGACTCAATTGCTAATCTAAAGAGTAAGATTAGCTTGGTTCAAGAGAACCTCACAAGCTCTCAAGATAAATATCAAACTCTTGAACTAAGCTACAACACTCTTTGGAGTAGTACCTCTTCAACTACTCCTAAGGATTCCAACAACTCTAATGCTTCAACAAGTAATGGTTGCAATAGATGTTATAAAGTTGATATCAATGCTTGTGCAACTAACATTGTTGAGTTAGAGAAGAAGAGCAAAGAGATCCAACGGTTGAACATGATCTTGAGGCATGGTTGCAAGTGCAAGATGGAACAACCAAAGGATATCCTCAAGACCGCAAGACATCCATCCATCAAGGATGGGATTGGGTACAATAGGTATGGGGGCAAGCCAATGGAAGGAAGATGGTAAAGGGGGTACCCTTTGTTAACTTTAACAAAGGGGTTCCTCTCTTTGACCTTATGTACAAGGCCAACAAGGTTGCCAACCCTAAGGCTCCACTTGCTAATGATAAGATCAACAAGGAGAAGCAAGTGGAGGTCCCCAAGCAACAAAAGCCTATATCAAGAAGCTATACATGTGATTACTTGTGTTGTGGGGGAAAAACGGCAAGATTGTCGTTAAGTATGTTGGTGCCCTCAAGAAGAGGGAAATTATGAGAAATGTTTGGGTGCCAAAAGCTTATGTGACTAACCCCCTAGGACCCAATCTCATTTGGGTACCTAAATCAAGAACATAATCTGTTTTGTAGGAATATGCCTCCGGTGGGTCGAGTTGGGTGTTGGATAGTGGATGCACCAATCATATGACCGGGGCAAAAGAAATGTTCTCCTCCTTCCAACCAAGCAACGACTCATGCAACAACATTGTGTTTGGTGACAATGGTAAAGGAGAAGTGCTTGGTTTGGGTAAAATTGCTATCTCAACTGACAATTCCATATCTAATGTATTACTTGTGCATTCGTTGAGTTACAATTTGTTATCCGTTTCTCAACTTTGTGAAATGGGTTATGATTGTCTCTTTACGGATAAGGGTGCGACCGTCTCTAGAAGAAGGGATTCATCTATTGCTTTTAAAGGCGTGTTGAAGGGAAAACTTTACCTAGTTGACTTCTCAACTAGTAAGGTAGAACCTACAACATGTCTAATGGCAAAATCTAGCATGGGTTGGCTTTGGCATCGCCGACTAGCTCATGTTGGGATGAGGAACTTGGCCCAACTTCAAAGGGAAGGGCACATCCTTGGACTAACCAATATCTCGTTTGAGAAAGATAGGATTTGCAGTGCATGCCAAGCAGGAAAGCAAGTTGGAGCAAAGCATCCAATGAAGAACGTTGTATCAACCACAAGACCATTGGAGCTGCTTCACATGGACCTCATCGGACCCGTTGCTTACCAAAGCATCGACAGTAACAAATATGGTTTCGTTATTGTTGATGACTTTTCTCGTTTCACTTGGGTGTTCTTTTTAGCAGATAAAACCGAGACCCAATGTATCTTCAAGAAGTTTGCTAGAAGGGCCCAAAATGAGTTTGAGCTCAAGATCAAGAAAGTGAGAAGCGACAATGGGACCGAGTTTAGAAACACCAACATAGAGATATCTTGACAATGAAGGAATCAAGCATGAGTTCTCCGTTCCATATACCCCACAACAAAATGGGGTTGTGGAAAGAAGAATAGAATCTTGTTGAAGCCGCAAGATCTCTGTTTATGACACAAGATTCAGGGTTGTTTGGGGAAGATTAGAACATCTGTCTATATGATACAAGAAGCCTACCGCCTATACCGCCTCTCCACAAGCTAAGGGACAGACGCCATACGAGCTTCTAACTGGTAAAACCGAAGGTGCATTACTTTCGAGTTTTTGGCTGCAAGTGTTTCATACTTAACAAGAGAGCCAAAAGTTCAAAGTTTGCACCTAAGGTACATGAAGGCTTTCTACTTGGTTATGGTACTAACGAACACAGATACCACGTATTCAATAATGCCATCGACACTATTGAGTTAACGGTAGACGTGACTTTTGATGAATCCGACGGCTCCCAAAAGGAGCAAGTCAATGATGAGCTTGTAGGTGATGACATGTCTCCATCCGAAGCAATCAAGAAGCTTGCAACCGGTGATGTGAGACCTATTGAGATTCAAGATGATGATGATGATGATCCGTTGCACTCCACAAGATTCAAATGTCCATCATGTGCATTCAAATGTACATGGTGAAGCTTTCGCAACTCCGATAGATGGAGGTGCAAATGGTGGTCAAATGCAACATCAACTTGATGATCAAGCACAAGCTCAACATGAAAACCGACAAGATGATGGGGACATCCCCACATGTGACGAAGATGATGAAGATGGACCCATCCTAATGAGATCACTCGTGCCACATCCTAAAGTGCACCATACTATTCAACGGGATCATCCCGTTGACAACATACTGGGGAGCATACGTCGTGGGGTAACGACACGTTCACGCTTAGCAAATTTTTGTGAACATTACTTGTTTGTCTCCTCTTAGGAACCTCTTAGGGTATGCACTTGACTGATCCGGATTGGGTGATGGCTATGCAAGAAGAGTTGAACAACTTCACCAGGAATGAAGTCTGGTCCTTGGTGGAAAGACCCAAGCAAAATGTGATAGGAACCAAATGGGTCTTCCGCAAAAACAAGACGAGCATGGCATGGTAACAAGGAACAAAGCACGGTTGGTGGCTCAAGGTTTCACTCAAATCGAAGGTTTGGATTTTGGGAAACCTATGCAACCGTAGCTAGGCTTGAGTCAATTCGTATATTACTTGCCTTTGCTACTCACATGATTTCAAGCTATACCAAATGGACGTGAAAAGTGCATTCCTCAATGGCCCCTCTCGAATTGGTATATACCTTTGTACAGTCTCACGACAGCATTTCAGAGCATACCAAAAATGCAACGTGAAAAGACACCATAAGCGCTCTAGCGCAACCACAGACCTAATATTCTGACAATCCTTAAGACTGCAAGATCCAACAAGCTCTACAATCTCTAAATGCTCACGCTACAAATGGAGTTTAATAGGCTTGGTGACTTATACTAATCAAAAATTGAGATAGGAACGACGCTACTTTATTTCTCGCAAAGTCGATAATGATATCTTGGTGTGCCAAATATATGTCGATGACATAATATTTGGTAGTACTAATGTGACTTTTGTGAGGAATTTAGTAGGATCATGACCAAAAGGTTCGAGATGTCCATGATGGGTGAGTTGAAGTATTTCCTTGGATTTCAAATCAAGCAACTCAAGGATGGCACGTTCATCAGTCAAACCAAGTATACAGAGACATGCTAAAGAAGTTTGAGATGGACAAGGCCAAACCCATCAAGACCCCCATGCCTACCAATGGACATCTTGATCTAATGAGGATGGTAAGTCAGTGGACCAAAAGGTATATCGCTCTATGATCGGTTCATTGCTTTACCTTTGTGCATCTAGGCCTGATATTATGCTTAGCGTGTGCATGTGTGCAAGATTTCAAGCTAATCCGAAAGAATGTCATATTATGGTTGTTAGAGAATCTTTCGATACTTAGTGCACACTCCTAATCTTGGCTTGTGGTATCCCAAGGGCTCCACTTTTGATCTACTTGGCTATACCGATTCGGACTATGCGGTTGCAAGGTAGATCGAAAGAGCACTACCGGGACTTGCAATTTATTGGAAGGTCTTTGGTGTCATGGAGTTCTAAGAAACAAAATAGTGTTGCCCTATCCACCGCCGAAGCCGAGTATGTGGCGGCCGGCGCTTGCTGTGCTCAACTACTTTGGATGAAGCAAACACTTAAAGATTTTGGATGTGAGGAAAATAAGATTCCACTTTTGTGTGACAATGAGGGTGCTATCAAACTAGCAAACAATCTCGTAAACCATTCTCGCACAAAACACATAGACATCTGACACCATTTCTTGAGAGACCACGAAGCCAAAGGAGATATCGCAATACGCCATGTGAGCACCGAAAAGCAACTAGCTGATATCTTCACAAAGCCTTTAGATGAGTCAAGATTTTGTGCTTTGAGGAGTGAACTAAATATCATTGATTCTCGTAACGTGGCTTGATGTCTTGCACATATTTGTTTTCACCTAGATACCTAGAAAAATGCCTTGACAAATATTGTGTGTGATTTCAATATCTGTTTTGCATGCTTCTCTTATGTCCATAGCCATGTACTGCTTATATGAAATCTGGACATGATTGAAGTTTGTGTAGTTTGCCACACAAAGTTCTCCTAGAATAGCTCTCTCTCCGCTCTGGAAAACGCGTGGTCAGTAGTACCGCCATAGAGGCGGTAGTACCGACGTCGGTAGTACCGACCACTTTGGGGCGGTAGAACCGACCGTGTTCGACCCTGGTATAATTGGCCACGGTGATTCTTTTCAACCCTATCCGGTCAAAGTTCTTTTTCACCGTGGCCGCCGCCTCCTTCAGCCTGTACAGCCGCCGCGCCCTCTCCTCCTCTCGATCTCCCTCCTCCTCCACTCAAATCCAAATCCATCCGGTGTGAAGGTGCTTTGGAGTGTGGAGATCTTTTGGTGGTGTTCTTGAAGCCCGGAAGATCCTCCTACATCGGATTTCGGCCTCTTCTTCACGAGTAGCAAGGTACTAGGGTGTTCTTGCCCGATCTCTCAATGTACCTTGTTCTAGGTCGATTCCTTTGGTAGGATTGCTCTATCTAGTGTGTAGATGCTTCTAGGATGTATGTTTTGCAACTTCATGGACGATTTGTGTGATTCGATCGACGGAAACCGCACGCTGCAGTGCGGTCGGTAGTACCGACCTCTACGGGCGGTAGTACCGACCGCACGCAGTGAGCAGTTTTCTTCCCGTTTTCGATCGTCATCTTTGCTACATCCTTTGAAGTTGTCTTTCCCCTTTATCTCATATCCGTCTATGTTATCTTGTTCTAGATGTCGCATAGCCGGAGGCCCTCTCACCAGACCAGAGATGATGAAGAGGAAGAATATGTGGCTTTGGGGCTTGGTGATGTGCAGCAGGGAGAGCCGCAGCGCCACAATCCCGGGCGTCGTGCCCGGGCCGGTGGGAGCAGCGAGGACGTCACTCGATAGGTGCGTGGACGTTAGTCCATGGGCCGTCGTAGTGTCGACAGTGGCAGAGGCAGAGCCAGTGGCAGCGGTGCAGGTGGGGTGGTCATGTTGTTCCTCCACCTCCACCGCCCCCTGTCAGTGGTCCGCCAGGGCGCCTGCACAGCGTGATTGTGGGCGGAGTGGCTATGGGAGCTGGAGCTGAGCGTGAGGGTCGTTCCATCGATCCTCGTGTTGGACCTCCGTCTCCTCCAACATCCGGGTTGTTGCGGATCAACAGGGTGTTTCATATGCACCCTGAAGCCGGGGCCCTGATGTTCTCCTGCTCATCTTGGTAATACCATGGACTACTCAGACAGGAAAAAGGCAAACTTGTTGAGGTCCCAGAGGATGGAAAACCCTTATCTGCTTGTCAGGGATGATTCAGTAGATAGAAGGTTTTGGTCCCGCTTTCAGCAGGACTATTATGTTTCTGTCTGCTGGAAGAGTTTCTGTGCTAAGGGACATCCCCCTCTCTTTGAGCACAAGCAGCTGGTACTCCGCTCCTTGACAGACAAGGATTCAGAAGAGATTTAGGCTTTGGTGCAGAGGCTAGAGGAATGGAGGATTCTGGGGCTTATAACTGGCGAGCACAGCTACAACCAGGAGTATATGCCAGTTCTGGGCCACCCTATTTTTGATCAGCCGACCTAGGTGTTGCATTGGATGACCCAGGGAGTGCACTACAGGTGCAATTTTGTCACCTTTGCCAGGCTGTTGGGGTTCAACAGTGAAGACCGAAATGCCCCTCGTTTATCTGAGATGTATGGTGGGGGGATGTATCCTGAGCATCTGGAGAACTCTGGGATTTTCATGGATGGGGCAGTGATGAACTTTAAGGTCTTTGGTTTCAAGCCTGCCTACTTCGTGCTCAACAACTTGATGCGCCTTACCCTGGACCCCAAAGTTGGAGACAATGATAATTTGAGAGATGATGCTCCCAAGGTCCTTGTCCAGTTTGCTCGGCCAGATGGACGTTTTAGCATTTCACACTTTCTTTGGCAGAAGATCTCAGCAGATGTGTACAATGACCCTCACAAGAACCTGCCTTACGCTCCATATCTTATGCATATCATTGAGCATGTGGTCGGAGCCACCTTCGAGTATGATCGGACCGTGAAGGAGTACAATGTTCGCAAGTTCTCCTCCATGAGTTCTCAGGCAAGAATAAAGTTGATGAAGGTGGTGAGATTCCAGCTGCAGCTGCAGCTCCTGGTGAGGCTCATGGCAGGAGCAGGCCCATGAGGCGGTTCCTCCTGCTGCCGCTCTCCTCCGCGTCGTGAGAGGCGTAGGAGTGGTGGTGTTCGCTTCGCCCTCGGCAAGTTCTTCAAGTGGTTCTGCTACAAGGCTGAGCGCGACGAGCTGCATGATCAGGAGGTGTGTCAGCACCTCGGTCTTCCTCCGCGTTCTCCGTATCGCCCCTTCCCAGACCCCTTCGCTGAGTATGATGCTTAGCCCCGGCGCGACGATGATGATGATGATGATGATGATGATGATGATGATGATGATGATGATGATGTTGGTGGGCCAGCAGCAGCAGCAGCAGCAGGGTGGTGTGATGAGCTGGGATCTTCTCCTCCGAGATGTATCAGCCTCTTCAGCCCCCGCCCTCGTACCAGCCTCCTCCTACTACCCTGACTGTGGCACGGGTTCGTCCTTTCCGGGCGGATCCACATCATATCAAGGTGGTGGCGGCGGCTCCTACATGGGCTTTGCTGCTCCCGACGCCGATCCAGCTGGGAGTGGTGGCTTCCGTGACTCTTCTCCTCCGCCGGATCCTTCCACCGCTCCATCGTCGTCGTTCCCAGGTGGTGATGTTGGCGCCAGCGCGTTTTCCTCTCTCTTTGGTGGCTATGGTGGTGACTAGTGGCTCTTCCAGTGGCTATTACTAGTTTCTTATGCTTATCTTGGCCTACCCCTTTTGGCATTTGATGACAAAGGGAGAGTGTTAGGCTTATCTTGATGTAATAGCTAGCATGTGAGAGAGAGTTAATCTTTGAGAACTAAGTGTGGTATGCTACTCTTTTATTTGTGATGTGATGGGATGTAAAACATTTGAGTTGTTTTGATTAAATTCGTGTATGTTTCATCCCCTCTATTTCTGCTCATGTCATGGTTGGTGATTGTTGTTTTCATTTTATTTCATTGTTTCGTGGATCACCATGTCATGTAGACCATGCATCACAAATTGTCATATATGTTGTTGTCACGCACACTTAGGCACCCCACGGATTGCAAAATTTAGGGGGAGATCTTGTTCTTGTGTATGCAACCTTGTTTTTTTAGTCAAGGTTTGTAATTCATATCCAAAGCATACACTAAGGGGGAGCTCAAACTAAATTTTGGAATTCAAAAGCTTCAAGTCTTTCTATCCTTATTGTAAGCCTAAGTTGGTTGTCATCAATTACCAAAAAGGGGGAGTTTGAAAGTGCATTCGCCCCCATTGTGGGTTTTGGATAATTAATGACAATCAAATTAGGGACTAACCGGTTTATAAAAGCATGTATGCAGGTGTTAGTCCTAGAAAGATTTGAAATGTTGAAATCTCGTGAACAAAGCACGTTGGATACATTTGGACATAAAGATGCCTAGCTCAAGTGGTAGTTTAAAAATTTCAATTTTAAATGAGTTATAGGTAAGCGGACTATCAAGAGGGTCACAAATTATGTTGGCTAGATGGGTGGAAAAGTGCTCAAATCGACTAACTATAGTTTGCTTGAGAGACACCGCACAAACACGGACACATGGAGGGTTTTCTGTGCGGGCGGTAGTACCGCACATGGGTGGTCGGTAGTACCGCCCGTGGCTTCACCGCGCAGTGCTCAAAACAACCTCTCTGTGTTGGCTCGTATTTGGCCTAGCGGTAGTACCGGCCCCCTATAGCGGTACTACCGCCCCCGGTGGTACCGACAATGGCTGGTAGCAAGTCGGTTTGCAACCTTCTCTGTGTAGATTCAAAATGACTTGGCGGTAGTATCGCTATAGGGCCGGTACTACCGACCCTCGGTGGTACCGACCCTGGTCGGTAGAAAGGCAGATTTGCGAAGCTCTCTGTGTTGATAAAAAATGGCCTGGCGTAGTACCACCATAGGGCCGGTACTACCGCCCCCGGTGGTACCGACCCAAGCCGGTAGTAACCAAGTTTTGCAGGGCTCTCTGTGCTGACTCGATTTTGACTTGGCGGTAGTACCGCCATAAGGCCGGGTACTACCGACCCTCGGTGGTACCGACCCTGGTCGGTAGTAACCGAGGGACTAAGTCCCTTTCTGCGGAGCTCTCTGTTTGCGGCTGTTTTGGCCTGGCGGTAGTACCGCCATAGGGCCGGTACTACCGCCCCTCGGTGGTACCGCCTCGTGGGCGGTAGTTGACTTTAGGTCAGTTTCAGATCTGAGTGACCGTAATGACTGGTCAGTGACTGGTCGGTACTACCGACCAGCCTCGGGACTGTGGGACTATTTATAGCCCTCCACTTGACTTTTGACCGTAACCCATTCTTCCACTCATTCATTGCGACCTACTTTCAGACAAAGCCCTCTCCAAGCATTGACTACTCCTCTCTCTCCCCCTTGGCTCCTAGATTCACTCACTTGCAAGATTTGAGCTAGGAAGTGAGATTAGAGAGTGGGAAGCTTCGATCTACGACTTGAGCACTTGGTTTCCATTTAGCCGGCTTGATTTGTGTCTTTTACTCTTGAGCTCTTTGAGCTCTAGCCGGTTAGGGGTTCTTCGTGGTAGCCCGTATTGATTCACTTGTGAGGGCTCCCCGAAGCATTTGTATTACCCCTGTGATTTCTAGTGGAGAAACTCTAGTAGCCTTTGTGGTTGCTTGAGTGAGGCTAGGAGGTGAAATAGACTCCGACCTTTGTGGTCACCTCAACAACGAGGACGTAGGCACTCCTTTGTGGATTGGCCAAACCTCGGGATAAATCGTCGTGTCCCGTGTGCTTGTTGTTGTCTCTACTTTGCATATTACTTGTGTTCTTCGTGTTCTTCCTCTCCCTATCTCTTTCTTAGGTTGAGAAGGCTCGATTCACACCGTGGAAAGCAACCAAGGCGTGGTAAGGCTAGAATCGCTGTGTATCTTACTTAGGGAAGTGGGGTCATACTTGTATTACATTCATAGCTCACTTACATTGGATTTGTAGTTCACCCTTAGGATCCTTGTAGTGTCGTTTGTTTATGTCGGTAGTACTGGTGTATCACACCCGGTAGTACCTACCCAAACAAATCGGTATCACCGGTTGTTGTCTAACTACATTTTCTAGTTTGTGAAGTTTCAGATTGTCAATAATCACCTATTCACCCCCCTCTAGGCTGATTAGATCCTTTCACTCCCATTCACCCCCCCTCTGGTCACTTTTTGGTAGCATCTTCGGTCCTTCAATGATCAAATTTTCACCATATTCGCACTCATATAATAAAATTAAATGCACCCACAAGGCAAGCGCACCCCTCTCGCATTTGCTCTAGCTCCGCACTTGGAACTGCTGGTGGCTACAAGTTTATAACACGTGTCCAAATAGTAGCTTGCACTTTACGTCACATAAGGTTGTGGGTTCTCTGCAGGATAATATGATAACTTGGGAAGCCACTCCTTCACCTGACGTGGATGTATAATGTCAATGTGTACTATGGTGCTACAAGCCACGCTGTAGCGTTGGACATGGCCTTAGGTTCTCGCAGGCCTCGAGCCTCAGGTCGACGAGGCTCGTGCACGTGGAGACCAGCCGATGTATGATGCATCTGCGATGGTGACCCTTGTCAGGTGTAGCATGTCGAGCGATGGAGGGGTGGTAGTGGATCATGGCCCTTATCCCTCCTTCACAATCCAACTTGGCTTTTTCCAATTTTAGTTCAAAATCATATACTATTGTTGACACAAATGTGGCGCACTGTGCCTCACATACAACAAGCCGAAAAGCGTGGCTTCAATCGGGTGCCCGGACGGTTTGAGATCCGGAGACGTGCCAGTCGGTTTGACCTGAAAACCAACAAGGGATAAAACTGTGAGAATAAAACTGGAACATGCCAGGTGAGACCAGACAGTTCCATATTTACGGCCCTGAAGCCACTTTTGACGACATACAGCTATAGAAGCTATCTGCCAAGCATGTTTATAGAGTCATTCGGCTAATATAAAAAGAAAGCATATGAAAACATTGATTGTCGAATACCGTGTAAGAAGAGACATGCTTGAACAAATAAAAATAAATTATAAATTGACATATAACCAAGCTCGGCAAACTAGCCGAATTGGGATCCATGAAGAAGGAACATGCAAACAAGCACGATCAAACCAATCTAAAACCTGCATCTGCCGCACGATACCTAGTTTTATCGAAACTCAAGCGTGATTGATATGTATGAACCCACAACATGTAACAATCTAGATTGGAGATTAATTCGGCCATCATGATCATGCAATTATTGGACACAAATAAACTTGTAAAGCAAGGCCGAACAAAGTCAATCTAGATTGGGCAAAAGAGTGTTAAAATTAATTAAATCATACAACACATGGTAACTTAATGAATCTACTAGATCTTGCTGAATCTAATAGAGCCGATAACTATCTCGCTTCTGCTAAACGTATCAAGCAAACGCCTGCCGCACGGTATTTACTCATAAGCAAAGCATAAGCGAAGACTTCTTGATCGTTAACAAAGGTCCGCCGCACGACCATTGGAAACAACAGACTACTTGCATCACATCTAAATCCACCGCATGATACTAGACATGATAACAAGGTTGTCGGGACTTACAGAGGTCGACGGATCGATGATTCCTCTAGAAGAACTCGACGACACGACAAAGGACTCGAAGATGGCACGGAGCCGGTTTGTATTGATATGGTTGTGAACCCTTTTTACAATAGCCAAGGGTTTATATTTATACCCTGGACACAATATAAGGCCTAAGAGGACACGACTACGAAATATTAAAGGAAAATACAACATTTTTGGCCTTCGACTCCCTTCGGAATCTTCAATGCCTTAATTGTCGCAATCTTGTTGCCCAATCGGCTTTTGCTTCTGTCGTTTCAATAGAAATCCCCTTTTTCTCAGAATAGCCGACCGCATAAGCAGTTGCCGAATCCTTGGAAACTTAGCCGACCACATGGATACTTGCTGAATGGCTCATACGCCCATCTCCACATACTGGCCCATCTGTCATCCCCTTATGCGTGCGAAAATCTAGTGTTAACACATGCCCCCTCAATTTGGGATAAAAGTCATTTTATTTCGAAATTGTCCGCAAACTTCTTCCCTCTTCTAGGTTTACACTTTTCGACACCGTAGCCGCCGCTCAAGAAATTCAGACCCCGACGTAACTCCGAATTCACCTTGAATTCTAATGGCGACTCAGGAGAGATCCCGGACCGGTAAAATTCATTCATTCTCACACATTCGGTAATTTTTCGCTGGTTTTGTCTCTCTTTCGGCTCACCTTTTTCTCCAATCTTGCCACTCTTCGAAGGAATAGAAGAACCAAATTCTAATTCCCTATGCTGCCAATCCTGACTCCTACCTCCTTGGCCCAATGGGAAATCCCGACCCAACGGAGATTTTTGAGAAGGAAACTCAAAGAATCCCTTTCAAATCTGGAATCACTCCAACGAGCCAAAGGCCATACACCTTCAAGAACTGGCAATTTCCCCCAATGTTGGATGGCGAAACTGGTACAGGAGGATATTGGAAAAAAGTAGCAGTCACGGAGAGTCAAGACATTAGCCATTGCCTGGAATTATCTTTATCAGAAACGCCCAGAAACGACTCTCTTCTGATAGCAGCTTCCCACTTTGGTCCGATGCCACCAATGCTTTTATCTTCGGCCATGGTATGATGACTATCACTTTAGCTGATGTTTTCATGATGACTGGCCTGAATGTGGCACTACCAGTATATCCTTACAAGTACAAGAACAAAAGTAATCAAAGAGCTATCAGTTCTGGATGTGGATGGGCTAAATACATCCAGACTTATATGGAGTCGTCTGGCACTATCTTTGACAAAGAACTGAAAGCCTTCATGGATATGTGGCTATGCAGATTCATCTTCTGTGGAAAATCCAATGAACCCACCCTGAACCATATAGTGATGGCTGAAGATTTATCTGCAGGTACTAAAATCCCACTAGGCAAATATCTCTTGGGGTCTGGCTATCACATGATGCACCAGATTACTCTCCAGATGCACCTAGGTGGGAGAAATTTCCTGTGTGAATGGCCCTTGGTGGTTGGTTCAGATGTGGCTCCAATTATATATGCATCAGATAGCTTCTGTAAGCCTTCTCAATCTGAGTTTTCCTTCAATTAACTATGCTGAAGGCAAAGCAGCAAAGGTCAAAGCTTGTCAGACTTATGGAGAAGCAGCAGCATCTATCAGTATCGACATAGACATTGGTCATCTCTTTAAGTTGTTCTTCAAAGGTTTTGGCAATGTACTTTGGTTCCCTTACAGAGAAAATGAAAATCTGACTGAACCCTATTGATATTATGCAAGTTATGAATTTGGCTGTATAGACAAAGTATCTATTGATATTTTCAACTCTTTCATCAAACCTTGCACTCTGCCAGCCGAATTTCATCATGGAAGATTAGTGCAGTCCACCTATGAATTTTACAACCCAAACATGGTGGTCAGACAATTAGGATGTGGTCAATTACCCCCAAGACCTTTCTTCTCAACAATAATAAAGCCCAGGGAAGTAATCATAAAAGGAATAGTGGCTGAAAAAGCCTTTGAATTAGGATGGGAGCTGCCAACATATGAACCATCTCCATTGGGATAATAGATACTGCTCACCCTTTCTTCACTTCCTAGTGGGAAGAATGGCATGCTCATATTTTCAATGCATCAGTCCACTCCCTATGTCAAAACTTGCAACATGATTTTGCTTCCGATAGTGAGGTAATTTCATTATACTCATCATTTTCTGCTCTTGAATTCACTCCTCACCTTAACATTCGGTTATACACAGGATTTTGAGCCTACACCCCCTGTCAAGGCAATCCAATACTATTTAGCTGGACCCAATCCTGCCCTGGGTTTTAATGCTCCAAACTTGAAAACCTTCATGAAAATTCCTGCAACTTCAACTACTGTACCTTCAAGAGGAGAAAATAAAAGAAAAGCACTTGAGAGCATCCCTTTACCCAGGAAACCAAGGACCAAAAGGCTAAATTATCTTCTAAGGTATGAATCTTTTACTCTGTGTCACACTAGTAATCTCATTTGGCAATAAATCTGACCATTTCATATTCTATTGCTTTCATTGCAGCCACAGGTTAAGATTCCCAAATCATGTGACACCTCATCAACTGCAGAACTAAAAAACTCAGGAAGCTGAAGGTTCAAAAACTCATGAAGCCGATGAAACTATAGGTAACACATTCGGCTAACCCCTTTTCTTTTGTCATACCTCTCCTCATATTCATATCTCTACTTGGACCAAATGAAATCTTAAACCACAACAGCAAGAACCTTCTCCTGATCATACTTTCAGCCCTCTTCCTCTGAATACTCAATCAAGTCCTCGAGCAGGTCAGGACACAGCCCATCCTGATGACCAATCAGCTCAGCAGGTAAAGTTTTGTTTCAAACTATATCATTTTAATCAAATTCATTCAATCGGCTAACGCTTCCTTCCCCCCTTTTTTATAGAAGAATGCCATCGAGCCGACCATGAGTTATTCCTTCCCTGTTGAAGACTATATCACTGAAAAGGGTGAAGAAAACACTTCCCAACGTACTTTATCAAAGGAAAATCAAGCTCGGCTGAGGGAGGTGGTCATCCTGTTGAACAAAGATACCATCAATTTGGTTCAGGATGTAGATCAAATAAGAGACATTCTCGAACTTATTGATGAAGATATCCCCCTGCTCTTCTAACCCCTCTAGAGTCTGCAGCTTGCCTCGATAACTTTGTTGGTATGGTGAGAAGGGCAACCAAGAACATATCATCCAGGGCTGTCTTGCAGAATGATAGGTCTTCAAGAAAATTGGAGCTTAAAGATTTGAACTCTCACATCCAAACTGTGAGAAATTCCCTAGCAAACCTAGAGCCCGAGTTGAAAGCCATGGAGGAGGAAAAAGTCAGGTTAGAGACTCAACTAGCCGAACTGAATGCTAAAATTCAGTCTCACAGAGCTCATATAGCTAATTTGCCGAAGGACATAGAAGCAGCTTCACTAAGAATGACTTTAGCCCTCAAAGAAGATCGGCAAATCAAAATCAAACTATCCAAGATCCAGAGCTCTAAAGATGAAGACCAAAAAATGCTAGACAACGTTAACCGAATCAGGACCGAGGCCAAAAAGGAATTAATCAGCTTCTGAATGAGTAGACATTGAACTTGTAATAAACCAAGTGTAATATATTATGTCTCTGTAAAACTATCTTTGCGCTTTCACGCCTTTATTTGTCTGAGAAAGCAACCGACCCTTTTTCCCTTAAACTATCCTTATTAAGATATAGCCGATTGTCCTCATTTTCCGACAGTCGAACGAAACCTAACCCAAAAGAACCAAGGATATAGCCGAACGACATTCGACTTAACCGAGCCTGGCCCAGTCCAGTAATGGCCCAGCTAAGAGGGAAAAAACCCTACTTCGTCACTTGGCATTCTTGCCCCACTACCTAGTGGAACTCGCCACGACTCCTTTCTCGGCTTACAAATAAGCCCCTTTCGCCAGCCTCGACTGCCACTACAGCTAAGCATCCTTACCTCCGCCTCTTCATATTCTTTGCTCGATTCAATCCAGAAGAAAACCCTAACGTTCATAGTGAAGGACCGGATTAGCGACCAGAGGGGGGTGAATGGGAGCTTCAAATTCAACTTGTGAATTGTATAGCCCTTGTCCCAGAAAGTCACCCCAAAAGCGAAGACTCGAAACGACCGGAGTGTTCACGACCTACGAGTAGGTGGATACCCTAGGAGATGTCCTAGTGGTACAGCGGAACCTCCGGAGAAACCCAAAACCAACTGCCAAAGCCACGGAACAAACTGAACAAACAGCAGGTTCGCGGACTGTCCGGGGTCAGGATCCCGGACTGTCCGCCCAACGTCGGACTGTCCGCCCTGGAGGTGCGGACTGTCCACCGGCAAAAGGAGAAAGAAACAGAACTGTTTTGATCAAGTTCTGGACGACTCCTGGACTGTTCGCGGTTTGCACGCCAGACTGTCCGCGGTACAAGTGAACAGTGACCGCCGAGCGTCCGATGCTGATCCTGTGCTGCGTCCGATGTGACCCCGGACTGTCCGTGGGTCACTGGCGGACTGTCCGCTGGTCACAAGACCGAGAATAGTATCGTGCTGCGCAGTTCTGACCTAGCCAAGCCCCGATCCCCGGACTGTCCGCCGCTGGGGGCGCGGACTGTCCGCGGATGAACAGAACGCACAAAACGCTCGAGACAAAGAGTCAATTCGATCGAAACTTCACCAAACTAAAAGGGACTTCGATCAAACTCCTCCCAGGTGATCCTCTATGTATTGGGGTGCTAATCCTAAGAAATCATCGCACCAATCCAAGTTAATTGATAGAAATTCGAAGATCACCGGAAAGGGGAAAGAAGGAAGAACGAACACGAAATCAACCCGATCTATGGATTCGTGAGGTTAGGAGAGAAATCCTTCGGTGCAAAGAAGGGGCTCACGACCAAGGACAAATTGATTCAAGTGGAATCGAAAATCATCTCGTGGAGAGGAAGAACGAAGCAAATCTCCGGGAGATGAAAAACCAAAAACGTGAAGAACACAGAACACGATTCGATTTCAGCCGAAATTCCTCCACACGAGGAGACAACGAGAATACGGTCTCGTTTCCTCAAAGATCCAAATACACAGAGGTATGATTGTCGTCTCTGCGGATCGCTTGCAGTGAGGTATGATTAGAACCTAAGCAAGGGCTAGAGAGAGAGTGCTCAGGAGCAAATGACTGCAAGGATAGAAGAGAGGAGGGGTGCCTCTCTTATTTATAGTCTAAAACAATAATCCCCTAACTACCCCTAGATACATGAGCGAAACGGCCAACCCTAGGGGTATCCCGATCCAACTCTACTGATGGTTGATATGACGGCCACGCGCCTTCCTCATCCTTAGCTTCGCCTCGACGCAAGCCTCAGGATGCCGCCACGTGCCGCCCAGTCGACCGCCGCGCCTACCTCGTGGATAGCCTCGCCTCCGCACCAGCCTCTCCACGCCGCCACGCGTCGCGACCGTCCTTTTTGCGGACCTCCCCCGGTTTTGAGGCCCGAAACCAGGAAACCTGGGCCTTCCCCGGTTTTGAGGCCGAAACCGGGAAACCTGTCCTCAGGCTGAGTTTTGTGGCCCAAACTCAGAAACCGTCCTTGCCGAGTTTTGAGGCCCAAACTCGAAAACCGCCACCCCGAGTTTTGAGGCCCAAACTCGGAAAACCGTCGAGGGTAGCTTTTCGAGGCTCACCTACCGAACCTGTGCCGTAGACGGGATGTGGTTCGCACACCCCGAATTCCAGCACCGATGTCGGGGCATGTCCAGCCTCCACGCCGGGCAACCTCCCGACTCGGCCGATGCACCGCACATCCCCATGTACTCTTGCTTGTCAACGCCACGTGCCAGCTACCACAACTGATCCTCAGGTCTCCTAGTCCGTCGGTCCAAGCTCCACGTCTGCCCTTCACCGCTCCCGGTCCGTCGGCACGGCACGTCCCTACTTGACCTTCACCTCACCTTCGATCACTGCCCGAGCTCCGCACCTGCACATCAAACACTGCCAAGAGACATGTTGCCCGTTGATCGATCACTCATCACTCAGGAAGGGAACCACAAGGGCACATATCAACCTTGTGTTCTCAATCTCCCCCTTGATGAGTGCATCGTCAACTCATAGTATCCGTAACCAGAATAGAAGAAAGCAGAATTAGATAGAAGGAGAAAAAACTCACTCGAAATGTCCAAAAGCCAGAGACAAGGCCGAAAAAGGAACAATTCGAGATAAGCAAAGCTTGGTCCCCAAAGACATGGGCAACGGTTCGACACCAACCAAGCAAAAGATTGGAGCAACATCTCATCAAGAGCAAAACTCGATCAAAAGCAGAGCACAAAAACTTGGTTCCTAAAGACATGGGCAACGGCTCGACGCACCAAGTCAGAAACAAGCTAGTCCTCAAGAAGAGGCAGAAAGGGCTCAACACCACTAGCTGAAGCTCATAACTCAAATAGGCAGAAAAACTCCCCCTCACTCAAAGAACTCCCCCTCAGCAAGTGAAGCATAAGTTGCAAATTGTCACCACAGAAAATTGAAATCCCATCTTCGAAAACATTCTCCCCCTTGGGGGCAATTTGCAAACAAAAGAGAGAGGAAAAGAGCTCAAGTAAGTCAAAACGGAGCTAGGTCATGCCTATCGGAGTCAAGCACATGCACATGAGTCAAAAATGCATGTTAGCAGCTTCAGTATATACTCGAAAGAGTGAAAGAATGCTCTAATGAGTGCTGATCCGACTACATAGCATCATACACAAATGCTAGCAAAGGCTCAAACTGATCACCGAAAACAAGATATGAATGCATAAGCCCAGTGAGCAGTTTAAAGCCATTCAGAAAGGGGTTCACCATCAAATTAGCACTAAGCATATATAGACAGGAAGTCAAACAAGTGCTAAACATGTATGTAAGGTGAACTACCCCTAGCAAAGTTCAACCATCATGCTATAGAGTGAAACATAAACTTGTGTTTTAGATTTTATCGGAGATATTTGCAGCGGTTTTTACACAAGTTTAAATTCAGCATGTGATTGCGAGAGGTTGAAAGCTTGTCATTGCCTAACTTTCCAACCGTGCTAAGCCTATGCATATGCAATCAGGAGCTTAAAGCATCGGTTTCGGTCTTACACTACACGGCTCAAGTTTAACTCAAGTGCTATGAGAAACAGTCTCGATACCGTGATGTGCTGACAAAGCAATCCCATCTCGATCTTACCAATTCACTAAAACTTGGTTCATTTTAAGCAGATTATGAACAGTCCAAGCAAGTGAATGACTCAGAACTAGAGACATAGCAACCTAGCATATATGAAATAGCTCAAGTGATCTCAACACATCCTACACATGCTAGTTGCCAAACTCAATGGTGAACAAGAATCAAGTTTTTAAGTTCATTAAACATGTTCAGCGTTCTGAAAGAAATAGCTTAGCTCACAAATTGTAACAGTGATCAAGGAGAGCCTAAGCTACAAGCATCATCATATATCATCGAAGCATACACTAATCAGAGCATAAATTCATTCTAAGGAATATAGACATGAAGCTTGAAATAAAAGATGTATGCATGATGAAGTCAGAATCGGAGCCAAAGTAAAAAAAAAGACTCAAGACCCAAAAACAAAAAGGATCAGAAAGTCAGATTATAGTACAACAAGCAAAATGTTTCCCCCATCTAAAAGGGGAAACACACACCAAGCTCACCTCTCAACCTAGCAAAAGTTGAGAGATCCAAAGGCTTGGTGAAAATATCCGCAACCTGGTTATGGGTGTCTACATGCCTAAGATCAATGTCGCCTTTCTCATAGTGATCACGAAGAAAGTGAAAGCGAACATCGATGTGCTTGGTCTTGGAGTGAAGAACAGGGTTCTTTGCTACACTAATGGCAGAAGTGTTGTCGCAAAGCAAAGGAACCCGACTGAAATCTAGACCAAAATCACGCAATGTAGCAACCATCCATAAAAGCTGCGAAGCACAAGAAGCAGCGGCAACATACTCGGCTTCAGTAGTAGACTGGGCTACGTTCGACTGCTTGCGAGAAGACCACGAAACCAAAGAAGAGCCAAGAAACTGACAAGTCCCAGAAGTAGACTTGCGCTCAAGCCGACAGCCGGCAAAATCCGCATCGGAATAACCACAGAGCGAAAGAGTCGAAGAAGAAGAGTACCAAAGTCCGAACTCAGGAGTGTATCGGAGGTACCTCATGATGCGCTTGACTGCTTGCTTGTGGGAAGTCCGAGGGGACGCCTGAAAACGAGCGCACAGACACACAGAGAAACTGTATATCTGGCCTCGTTGCCGTCAGGTACAGAAGCGAGCCAATCATGCTTCTGTACTCCTTCTGGTCAACCGGCTCTCCGTCCTGGTCCGCGTCCATCGCGCAGTCGTCGGCATGGGCGTCGTAAGAGGCTTGGCCTCGCCCATGTCGAATTTCTTCAGGATATCCTTCGTGTACTTTCCTTGATGCACAAAGTCCCGTCTCGGGTTTGCTTAATTTGCAACCCGAGGAAGAAAGTCAACTCGCCCATCATACTCATCTCGAACTCCCTGCTCATAGTATCTGAAAACTTTGCAACAAGCGCATGAGAAGAGCCACAAAGATGATGTCATCCACGTAAATCTGGACTAACAGGGTATCGTTGCCTTGCTTGAGGAGAAACAAAGTTCTATCAACCCGTCCCATTTTGAAACCCTTGGAGAGTAAAAAGTTTTTCAAACGATCATACCACGCTCTCGGGGCTTGTTTCAAACCATACAAAGCTTTTGAAAGTTTATAAACATGGTTTGGAAACTTGGGATCCTCAAAGCCAGGGGGTTGCCTAACATAAACCTCTTCCTCTATATACCCATTCAAGAAGGCACTCTTGACATCCATCTGGTAAAGCTTAAAACCCTTCGAAGCAGCAAAGGCTAGAAGGATTCTAATGGCTTCTAAACGGGCTACAGGGGCAAAGGTTTCCTCATAGTCTATACCCTCTTTCTGGCAAAAACCCTGGGCTACTAGCCTAGCCTTGTTCCTCACTACCATCCCATCCTCACCCTCTTTGTTTTTGAAAACCCATTTGGTACCTATAGGGTGGCATTGTGGTGGAGGTGGAACTAAGGTCCAAACTTGGTTTCGCTCAAAGTTTTCTAACTCCTCATGCATGGCATTGACCCAGTTAGAATCAGAAAGTGCGTGTCCAACATCTTTGGGCTCAAAAGACGCAACGAATGCAGAATGAGCAAAGTGGGAGATTTCATACGCTCGCGACCGCGTGACTCGCTGGTCGATGCCGCCGATCATCTGTCGCGGGGGTGAACTTGCTGAACGCTTCGGGGCGCTTGCCTCGCCGAAGTCGCCTCCCCCTCGCCAGATGCTGTCGCTCCCTCAGGTGCAGCGGGTGCTCGCTGGAGAGGTGGCTCTAGAGGACCCCAAAGAAGACGTAGTGGGATCTGGTCCTCGAGCTGAAGTAGACGTCGCAGGGTCGACGGGGGCAGCCAGTGGTGGCTCGGGATCACCCCAATCGGCATTCTCCTGCTCCTCCTCCACAAAGATGTCTCTCCCATCTCCTGTTCTCCTGCAACCTCAAAAGCAGAAGAAACACAAGGCATAGTTTCGTCGAATGTGACCTCGCAGGTCTCCACTATCCGGTTAGTTTCAAGGTTAAGAACTCGATAAGCACGTGTAAGAAGCATAACCAAGAAACACCCATCAGCAGAGCGAGATTCAAATTTGTCCAAATTGCCTTGCTTCAGGATAAAGCACTTACACCCAACACCCGAAAATGAGACACCTTGGGTACCCGTCCAAAACGCAACTCATAAGAAGTCTTTTTCATCAAAGCACGAAGAAAGATGCGATTTGAAACATGGCAAGCGGTGTTGATCGCCTCGGCCCAAAAACGCCTAGGAGTCCTATGCTCATCGAGCATCGTCCTGGCCATCTCAACAAGGGTCCGGTTCTTGCGCTCAACAACACCGTTCTGCTGAGGGACATAAGGAGAAGAAAACTGATGCTCGATTCCATTAGAAGAACAGAAAGAGGCAAACTGAGAGTTATCAAACTCAGTACCATTATCGCTACGAATAGCTCTAATGGTATCAGGGGAAACTCAGTTTTCAACTTCAAGATTAAGTCACGAGCAAAAGAAAACGCTTCATCCTTACCCTCCATGAAAATACCCAAGAATACCTCGAAAAATCGTCAACGATCACTAGAACGTACCACTTCCCACCCGCTGAGCAAACCCGAGCTGGACCAACTGTGTCCATGTGAAAAGCTCGCCGGGTCGCTTTGTCATCACCTGAGTAACAGGTGGGTGAGAAGCAGCAACCATCTTCCCGTGACGACAAGGATGGCAAACAAGGTCCTTCTGAAACTTAAGCTTGGGCAATCCTTGGATTAGGCCAAGTGAGCTAAGCCTTGCAAGCAAGTCAAAACTCAAGTGACCGAGCCTCCTATGCCACTTCCACAAATCAGAAGAAGGACCAGCCATCAAACACCTAGCAGAGCCGAAAGACTGAGAAAAGTCGGCTCTGAAAACACGGCCAAAAGGGACGATCCGACAAACAAGATCTCCCGAGGGTCTAAAACGCGACTCAAACCCTTCTTAAAGCGCACTTCACAATCATCCTCAAGAAGTTGCGAAACAGAAAGCAAGTTGAAATGCAAATTAGAAACCAAGGCAACATTCTTCAGGACAAAGTTCTCATTGAGCCGAATGGCTCCCTGAGAAACAACCTTACCTCTACTATTATCCCCGAAAGTGATGTACTCCTTGTGCATCACGGGGCTAAGGCTGGAGAACCATTCCTTCTTTCCGGTCATGTGGCGCGAACACCCGGAATCCATGAGCCACATGTTCTCCAACCGAAGTTCCTGCATCAATAGAAAGGCAGGAAGTGAGCATATGGCACAACACTGGGGTTAGTATACTGAGAAGGATACCAGTGCTGTGTCATAGGCCCAGAAAAAGTGTTAGTAGCAACACCAAACTGTCCTCGTCCCATGGGTGGATAGCGATCACCACCAACCTGAAAGGGTGGTCCGCTATGGAACGGAAAACCTCCAAACTGACCTACCTGTCCCATCTGAGCAAAGCGATCACCACCATACTGAAAGGTGGTCCGCTATGGGACTGAGCAGCAAAACCTCTTACACTCGGCTCACGATCGTATAGAGGACGACCGAAACCGCGACGGGCACGACCACCACCCTGTGGTCTAGCTGCCTGGGGCCTAGCAACCTGAGGGGTGCTCCTCCAGGTCTAGCGCCCTGCCTCTGAACTCCCCGACCTTGCACACCATGGAGAGGGTGGTGCCTGGCCTGGTTGTTCAGCTCCAACTCCTTCCTAGCGTCTCTCTTCCTCCGAAAGCAAAACTCAGCTAGGTGACCCTCACGGTGACAGTACTCGCACTCAAACCTCACCACTCTCTTGGGTTGTTGGTTCCTATTGTTGCGAGGGTTGTTCACTCTGGCTGGCTGCTTGCCCTTCGGAAGGGGATCACTAGAGACGTCAGGAAGGGTGTCAAGTGTGTTCCTAAGATGGTTAGGTTTTGGAATCCACACTTGCTTGCGAGGTGGAGCCTTGGGAGGTTCATCAAGGATGCCATCCTTGGTGATAGGCTTGGAGGCTCAGGTGGGGTGATCTTGGTAAGCTTAGGGATAGCGGATGGTTTCTCACTCGGGTTCACTCCGCTAAACTCACCGATCTTACCAAAGGTACTAGCGCCCTTCCCACCTAAGTAAAGCCTACTCCCGAGCAATCAGTTCCCCTCTTGAACTGACTGATCATCATGCCCAACTGCGGCTCACTGCATGACACCCAACTCAGGATGGACCGAAGGTATGTGTTTTCCTCCTCGGTTTGCATCCTGTCATGCCGACAGTTGGCAATCTCAAGCTCCATCCCCACGCATCGCTCACATGGAGCGGACAAGTGCTAACTGAGCTGGCCTTCAAGGCTTCAGCAAGCTTGGCATTAACTCCTGCCAACTCAGTTCGCAAGCTAGGACAAAGCTTGCACGCACCCAGCAAAGAAGGCCTAGCCTTCACTTCCTCCAGCTCTACCTTCAGGGAGGGACACTCTTTGCAATCACCCACCAAGTCTAGCCTACTCTTCAGCTCATCATACACCTCAATCAAAGAGGCATACTTGGTTTGCAGGGTGGCAAAGCTTGTCATATGCATCGTGCACTCCTCACACTCCTCCACATCGACCACCTTCACCTCGGACCTAGCAATCTCAAGTTCCTTACGCGCCTCTTTCAACTTAGCCTTAAACTCAACGCGCTCTTGGAACACTTCCGTAAGCCTCTTCTCCAAGACCGACTAGATCCACAAACCTATCCCGCTCCTCAGTGAGACGATCGACTTCAGAAGAATTTGGTACCTCAGAAGCGTTGTCGTCGTCGTCGTCGTCGTGAGCGTCATCGGCGTCCTCTGCCTGGTGCTTGCGGTCCTCTTCATCCAAGGCCATGGTGCAAAAGCCCTTGGAGGAGTTGCCGAAGAAGCAGAGTCCGTTGAAGCGATCCTCCATCTTGTGCTCGGACTCGTCGTCGCTGGAGCCGCCGTCGGAGGTTTTCTCGCCATCGCCGATGGTGGCGAGGAAAGCACGCTTGCCGGCGTCGAAAGCCTTCTCCATGTCCTCCTGGCGGAAGAAGCCGTTCTTGTTATTCTTCCCGGCCTTGTTCTCCGGCTTGCCCTTGCGCCTGAAGTTGCGGTTCTTGCCGGGAAGTTCTTGACGTTCTTGGGGCAGTTCGCCATGAAGTGGTCTAGATCACCACACTTGTAGCAGCCCTCGCGTGCGCCACCACGCCGGCGATTCAGGCGGTTGTTGTGAAACCGCGAGAACCGGGTGATGGCGAGGGCGAGCTCATCGTCTCCCAGCGCCTCCAACTGCTCCTCCGTGACTGTATGCAAAGAAGACAACGCGACAAGAGGAGGTGAAGCGTCAGCAGAGAAAGTCGATCCACCTGTGCCTGAGACCAAAGCCATGGTGTGTGAAGATGGGTTCTTCAGCTTGGCCTGAGTCAGGTGATCGATCTCAGTGGACTTGAGCTTGCTGAACAGCTCGTCCACGGTGAGGGTGTCGTAAGTAGGAGACTCAATGATGGTCGACACCTTCACCTCCCATACCCTCCGATCCAGGGCGTATAGCAACTTGAGAGCCCTCTCATGATCGTCATAGGGTAGGTTGGCCCGATTGGCACGCATCTTGTTCACAATCGTTTGGAAACGTGCGAACATGGCGTCAATCGTCTCTCCCTCCAACTGAACAAAGTTCTCGTACTCTCGCTTGTAGGTCTCGAAGAGTCTGGTCTTAACATGAGCGGTTCCCTCATGATAGCTTTGAAGCTTCTCCCAGATCTCTCGTGCCGTCTCAAGCTCTGAGATACGTTCGAACTCAGGAAGGGAGAGGCTGGCCAGAAGAGCATTACGAGCCTTGGAGTTGGCCTCGTGT